>CATIWO010433832.1:0-24151 GCA_949673435.1 Macaranga tanarius
AGGAGGGGAAGAATTTATCAATGAAGTTGCCAGTATCAGCAGAACAAATAGAAAATAATTATCATAATAAAAAAATTAAAAATATACTAAAAAATAAAACATCAATTTAATAGAAAATAAAAGTTTATGCATTTATTAAAAAGTTTAAAAAATGCAGGGACTAAAGTAGAAATTTTACTGACTATAATGATTTATATTTTTCTTATTAAATTAAAATATGAATTTGAATATTAATTATTATTTTTATGAAATTATTGTCAAATGAATATTTTATTTTAATTTGATTAAATGATGACATTTTATGAATATATGTATATATTTTGTATGTATATAATTATTGGTGGAATTTAAAGTTGAGTATTATTTTATTAAAAATAATTTTTAGAGGAAAATTTAATGGGTGAAATGATTTTTACTCTTATTATTATTATTATTATATTATATTATTTTATATTATTATTTTATATTTTCTTTTATTTCCTTTTCTTTTTCTTTTTCTTTCTTTCTTCTCCTTCTTCTTCCTCCTCCCGCTCCAGCCACCATTTCTGCGCCAGCCACCATCTCAAGCCACCTTCCAGCCAACACCAGCAGCTCCACCGGTCACCTCCAGCCCTCTCCGGTCTGGCCAGCAACTCGTTTCTATTTTTTTTCCTTTTTTCTTTTTTTGGCCGAAAATAAAAAGAGGTGCCGGCGCCACCTCCGACGTCACCAGCCACAGCCGCTGGTACCAGTGAGCTCGCCATCCTCCGAGCAACGCATATCTGCTGTCCGTTGCTCCGATCCAGGGCTATTTACTAAATTAAGGTTCAAAATTTGGTAAATTCCCTTTTTGTGGTTGATTTTAAAAAAATTCCAACTTTTGTGGTTTTTTTTAAAAAAAATTCCAAATTTATGGTTCGGTTTGACTGACCAAAATTTTTTACTTTTCTTTAGGGGCCATTTCGCCTTTGGGAGTGGCTAAATGCCTTGACCGAATCGAACCGAACCGACCCGACCGGTTCGGTCGGTTACCGATTCGGTTCGGTTTAATTTTGGTTTTTAAAAATATATAACCGACTGGTTTGGTTCGATTTTTGTTTGATTGTATAAAATATCATAATTTTTTTACGATACATGAATAGTAACATGCAAAATTGTACAAAAAGTTACTATTTTACTATTCATCAAATTACTGTTCCGACATTCGTTTCCAACACAGCTTGGGTAAAAAAAAATCATGTAATTTCTCATTATCGTGGTATTTTTTTCCAAAATTTGAAAACCGAAATCGAATCAAACCAGTCGGTTATATATTTTTAAAAACCGAAATTAAACCGAACCGAATCGGTAACCGACCAAACCGGTCGGGTCGGTTCGATTCGATTCGGTCAAGGCATTTCGCCACTCCCACAGGCGAAATGGCCCCTAAAAAAAAGTCAAAAATTTTGGTCAGTCAAACCGAACCATAAATTTGGAATTTTTTAAAAAAAAAACCACAAAAGTTGGAATTTTTTTAAAATCAACCACAAAAAGGAAATTTACCAAATTTTGAACCTTAATTTAGTAAATAGCCCCAGTCTCTTCCCTAGGTGGGTTTAATCGTCTATCAATGGGGAACTTTGGATGGGTAGTCAAGTTTGGACGATGTTAATTTATTCTGGGAGTAAAAAAATTGATGATGCTTATGGTCAAAGCATGCCTATTCTAATATGGTCATATGTTATTAGTACGAGCAGTATAGAGCTAATATGTTAACACAAATGGGGTGTCTGATTATATTGTATTTTGCTACCATGGATAGTCTGTCGGATAGTAAAAAGGTTGAGCCACGTGTGAATTTCTGTATAGCCCAGGTTAATCAAGTTCTTTAAGTGTTACAATGGGTACTTATATGTATAACATGATCACAACAGATCATTTATGGTTTTGATCAAAAGCGATTCATTTGTTGCTTTCAGAACAGACTAATACCATCTAAGCAGGAAACCTCAACCTTGCCCCCTTGTTTGGAAAGGAACAAATGACGTGCATTCCCTTATGTTATCATCATAGTATAATAGACTCATCAGGTCTAGATGAGCAATACAGCGGCGCCTGGTCACATATGATTTTTGCATTCATTGAATGTGTGAACACATAAAGTTCACAAGTGTCGTAATGGATACCTAGCATCGCGCGCATTTCACATAATCCCAAAAACCCTAAAGTAAAACAATAACGATAACAAAGGATGAACAATCATTTAAAATTCTTCAGACAAACAAACAGAGTTTCGGTTCAATTTGCATGAAAAAGTTAAGTAAGACTTTAGGGGAAGTTGCTACTGGTTTATCTACATAGGCTGAATTAAGGTGAAAGGCTAAGGTTTCCTTTAGCGAAATACCCCACATTATGGACTTAGGTTACACTCCCTAGTCAGGAAGGCCCGATATCTTTTATCTAATCAAAGACCGAGTAAAGGCTACAGGTGACGATATCAGATTAATAACCCTAAGGCTTGAGTGGAATCAAAGGAGCTCATAATCCAATACCATCGATTAGCAGGGACCAAAGGTGCAAGAGTGCAGAGTATTGTGAAATGTAAGATGATATTATGAAGGAAAATAGAATAAATGTGTATAATAAGAAACAACTAGTTTTAAATTTTGTCACTTCTTTTCGTTCCTCAGTGGAGTCACCACTGTGAGCGAGCTGGATTTTACCGGGCACCATAGGTGATTCGTGACTGCAACACTAGATTAGGCCGAATATGCCTTTTAAAAGGGTGGATCAAGAACCCTTTTTCAGGTATTCTCGAAGCAGTCTTGTGCAATTGGAGTCGCCACTTGATCGCTCCAGAATAGGAAATAAATCTCTAGTAATGCGCAAAATATGTTCCCCTTGTCAGAGATTTTGAGTTCAGGAAGTGGTTTTTACTTGACCATTTCTCATTATACAACACCTAATCACTTGTCACATCACCCTAATTTCGATTTCATAATGGCACGTAGAATGCAAACACCCATAGCACTTACAACAAGTAAAACATATACAAAAACATAACCATTCATCATAATTTAAAAAAATAACGGGAAAAAGGATTAAGGATACAAAATTTTGACCAGTCTTAATAAATACATCTAAAAGATTAAAAAGGGTGTAAAAATAAATCTAATCCTATATTTAAGCACATACCAAAGCATACATCTGTGACACACATTCACTCATAAATCATCACATTCAGTACATGAACATGGCATAAATCTAGTAAAAGTATTGAATCATAAAATGAACAAGTAAACATGCGATTGAATTTAACAAACAAATAATAATAAAATAAAATGCAAAGAACCCCAAAGTATGTATGAAGATGCGAATTTCATGTCATGAGGATGTGAAATGCAAAAATATAATTTTTTGGTAAAAATGAATAAAATGCATGCTTGATATCAAGATTAAATTTTTGATGCAAAAAGTAATTAGTAATGAAGGGTGATATTAAAATGATGCTTTCATGATTCAAAAATGAATTGCTTTAATGCCATAAATTAAAATGAGGTTTTTATGTTAATGATGCCTTTAAAATTTAAATTTTACAATAAAAATGGAAGCTTTAAATATGAAATGCAACTTTTAAACCAAAAATGAATGAAAATGCCCATAACGATAAAAAATGTAAACTTTTATCATGATAATGAGGTTTTGACAATAAAAAATGCAATCTATATGCTAGAAAAATGATGAAAATGCAAAGAAAAAAATAAAAAAAATAAACTTTAATTTAAAAATGACTTTTTACATAAAAAAATATGATTTTTGGCGAAAATGATAAAAATATGATAAATGATGCAAAAATACAAATTTTAGCCTAAAAATATAATTTTTACATGAAAAACATAATTGTTTTCATAAAAAGAAACAAGAATGCAATAAATAAAGAAAAATGCAACTTTTAACCTAAAATTGCAATTATAACATAAAAAAAATATGATTTTTGCAAAAAGGTAACAAAAATGTAAGAAATAATGTAAAAATACAATCTTTATCCTAAAAATGCAATATTTACATAAAAAATGTGATTTTTATACAAAAATGTAAGAAAATATGTAAAGATGCAAACTTGACGTGAGAAATTATGATTTTTTATGCTAAAAATAATAAAAATGTAATAAAAAAAATAAAAATGAGACCTTTGATCTAAAAATACAAATTTGGCATAAAAAATATAATTGTTAGATAAAAATAGTAAAAATACAAGAAATGGCCCAAAAATGCAATTCTCCACATACAAAATGCAATTTTCACATAAAAAATATCAAAAATGCCAAAAATGACATAAAAATATAAATTTTAATCTAAAAATTGCAAACTTGACGTGTAAAATGTAATTTTTACATAAAAAATGGTAAAAGTGCCAAAAGTGACATAAAACTGCAATTTTTAATCTAAAAATGCAAATTTTATATGTAAAATGTAATTTTTATATAAAAATACTAAAAATGCAACATTTACTCTAAAAATATAAACTTCACATGTAAAATGCAACTTTTACATAAAAAATAATAAAAAATGTGAAAAATGATAGAAAATACAAATTTTAATATAAAAATAGAAAGTCTACATGTAAGTACAATTTCTATGCCAAAATAATAAAAAAAAATACAAAAAGATGTAAAGGTGCAAACTTTAATTCAAAAATACAATTTTTAAATAAAAATAAACAAAAAAAAATCTAACCTTTTCACCAAAAATGCAACTTTTACATAAAAAATAATAAAAAATGTGAAAAATGATAGAAAATACAATTTTTAATATAAAAATAGAAAGTCTACATGTAAAGTACAATTTGTATGCCAAAATAATAAAAACAAATTGCAAAAAGATGTAAAGGTGCAAACTTTAATTCAAAAATATAATTTTAAATAAAAATAAACAAAAAAAAAATCTAACCTTTTCAAAAAAAATAAGAGAAATAGAAGAAATACTACAAAAATACAAACTCTTATCCAAAACGAAGATTTTTGACATAAAAACACATAAATACATTACTTTAAATGTTAAAAATACAAACTTTACAAGATTCAAGCATATAGGAATAGACCCAAGTGTGTAGGACCCATTCAAATAATTCAAAATGTACAAATAATCATCAAAATACATAAATCAATCACAAACAAATAACAAATACTCCCCGGACAATACCCACTTCTTCTCATCTATCACATATCATATACCAAACTACTTCTCATCATAAATCACAATTAAAAAAAAAAAAGTAGGAGTAGAGAATATGATTTACAATAAATAAATGTGAAAAAACGCTTTTGAGTCTTTAGAAATGCATTTGACTAAGCCTTTTTTTTGTTAACTAGGACTATTAAAGTCTTAAAATTTTAATTTTTAGGCTATCCTTACTAAAATAAATGTAAAATGGCATGAATAATGTGATGTATACCTCTTGCAGCGTGCTTTGACCAAAATAGAGGTGTGGTTTAGTGCAAAAAAAATTCTAAATTAATCCTAAAATGAAGAAAAAGAAGTGGGTTTTAGGTAAAAAATGGGTTTTATAGTTTTTAGTTCAGTGGAGTTTTCCCAGGTTTACAAAAAAAGTCCCCTTAAAAAATGACCCAAAGAGTTGTTTAAATAGAAGTAGGCAGCTTGACTACAGGCTCAAGCCTTTGGTGAAAGGCGGGAGGCTTTAGTTGCCAAAGGCGCGCACCTTTGACTAAAGGCTCACGCTTTTAGATCATCCACCCAAAGGTACGGGCCTGTTTTTATAAAAAGGCTGGAAATTTAAGGTTTTTCGGGCTTCTGTAGTTCCTTTTAATAACTTTTAGACCTCTTTCAAGTATAATGTTAGAAACTTTACTGATTTTTGAAGGCTAGAATGATCTTTTTAAGGTTTTGGATGGTCTAAGCAAACTCTCGGGGCTTTAACCATTGTTCTTGTCCATTTTTCATCAAGAGGTTTCATCATTGGATCATTTTTGGAAAACCATTGAAATTCGAGTATCAATAAATATAAACAATGTTAAGTCTGGTAGTAGTTAAATAAATTAATCAGCTAATTAAATAACAATAAGAGGTAGGATCATCAAGAAGATTACTAGAAACATAAAGTTCAAATGTTATACCATAGGAATTATTATTGTTTGGGCACTTAAAGGACCCATGTCATCAAGAAGTTCTAATGTATATTTTTATTTAAGAAAGATAAATACCTTTAGAAGATTAAAAAACTTAAATGTCCAGAAAATGTTTAAAATGTCCCAAGTCACTAATGTAAAATTTGCTATACAACTATCATTTCAAACTAGAAATTACTTAGTCATTATTACCAGTAATACAATGTCATCAACATAAACCATGACAAAGGTGTTAGATGGACCATTAAATTTAGAAAATAAAGAGCAATTAGCTTTCAAGTAAAGTATGAGAAAATTTTTAAACTAAATTTCAGAAGTTTGCTTAAGGCCATATAAGAATTTATTAAATTTACATACTTCATTATCCCCTTGCTTACCAAAACCAAGTGGAATATATATGTACACCTCTTCGAAAAGTTCACCATATAGGAACACATTATGAACATCTAATTGATGGAGTTTTTATCTTCTAATAGAAGCAAGAGCAAAGAGGCAACATAATGTTACAAGATTGTCAACAAGAGCGAACATCTCATAGTAGTTAAGACCTTCTTTTTATGTGTTTCCATTTTAAGTGTATACACATTATTAAAATGCTCAATATAAAAACATGATAATAAAAAAAAGCCCTTAAAGAATCACATTTTAAATTTATGGAATATCATAAGGTTTTGGCTCAGTGATAGTAATAACCATACCTTTAATATATTTCTTAAGAACAATCGGACATCCTTACCTTAAATGCTTATTCAAAATCCTAGCTTTTGCATTCCTCTTTAAAATATACTCCTCATGGTAACTCTTCGGCAATAACTTATTTAACCATTCTTGAGCGATATTCACCTTGCACTCTACCAAGAAGGCTTCAATCTCGTTGAGCTAATAAGAGGTAGGATCGATTAAGTTGCTATTGGTTAGGGCTTTTAGGAGAGTTTAATCAAAGAGAGAGATGATCTTATAACTTTTGCCTTCTAAATCGATTGTAAAGTGCTTAAAGATTTTGTTAAAGACTTTTGTGAAGGAGGCAATGGTGATAGTAGTAGCAGAGGACCAGATGATCGGAGAAAGAGAAAGTAGATGAGGTGGAGTTAGGAGGTGAATGTTTTGATTTCAGGTTCTTAAATTGTTCTATAAATTTGAGAAGAAAAAAAAAGTTGAATGAAAAGAAGAGAAAAAAAATGAAAAAGAAAAAAAGATAAATAAGTCTTTGTGTGTAAGGCCTATATTTTTCTGTCGAAAGAGAAGAAAAAGATAAACAAGTCTTTATATATAGGGCCTTTATTTTTATATTGTAAAATAAAATAATAAATTGAATAAATGTTGTTTATCTTCAATTAAAGTGGGGTGCTCAAAACACAGCTTTTCTACAATGTTGTGTTTAATTAGTCCTAAAATTAGTTGAAAGACAAATGTGGGCTTTGCTTTAAATACTAAGGGTAAAAATGCACATTTGCCCTTTATTTATTTATTTATCTTAATTATTTTTAAAATTTGTAATTCTATTTTGTTTTACCTCCTTCCATAGATGCTTATATTTTATTGTGTAATTATAAATGTTACCTCGATATAATAAGAAAGTTAATAAAAGTAAAATAATTAAAATATAAATGAATACCAGTCATATAGGCTAGGTAGACCTTATGTTCATACTCAGTTTTCCAACTCAATCTCTAATATATTAGTTATTAAATTTTTATAGAATCTAGTCGACATAAAAGTAGTTTTTCTAATTGTTATCCAGGTGATAACTCTCATATGTAATGGGTCTTTGTGGAATTTAGTTAACATAAAAGTAATTTTCTGGTTATTATCCATGTGGTAACTCTTATCTCTTATACTAGCTTTTATGACTAACTATTATATCTTCTAAGTGGATTGAAAAACCCGCACAGTATTGTGGTCACCAAATACCTGGGTGTACAAAACTTCGTTGATTGCGCTTATAATTGTGAATGATACTAGATTTTAATAACTAGATGACATTCCTACTCCAATATTTTTTGTTAATATTTTTTTGAGTGGTTGATATTAAATTGAATAATGGTATTGTGTTGGAACTTATCTTATAATTTAGAAGTAAAATACCTTTTATAAGACTAAAGGGTGATAAATATATGGATCTTTATGGTATTTGTTATTAATGGGAAAGTAGAGTTAGTAGCTATTAATTGAGTATTTTATGGGTGCTAACTCAATATAGTAGGTTCATGATAATAGCGACGATAAATGGAAGAAAAATGAAGGTTTTTTAAAGGGAAAAGGAGGGAGGAAAAGGAAAGGGAAGAAAACATACATATATATTCGGCAATTTAAAAATAATTAATAAAGAAAAATAAGAGAAAATGTTTGAAAAAAAATAAAGTTTTAAATTTTAATGTATTAAAGGAGTTGAACTTTTCATAGTCTAATTTGGAGTGTAATTATTTTTACCTTATAGAAGAAAAATAAGGAGAATAATTTTTCTCCAATTTTCTTTCCCTTTTAAAAATTTTTAATAGCCAAATATTAAAATTAATTATCCTTCTACTTTCTTCCTTTCTCGTTAATTTTTCTTCAATTCAAGTATTAAAGTTATGTTCTTGATATATTCAGTAAGGGTTTAAAAGTTTATTTTTTTTAAGAAAATATTCTATACAATAATTTTTTTCCTATAAGACGAACACCAATGAATAATTTGCCATATGCCTAAGTGTTGTACCTCAAAACTCGACAGTCCCTCACTACGATCTGATAATGAAACCATATTGATGCAAAACGATAAGAAGCACATGCCTTTACCATTGAGCATGCTAGTTCATCCTTAAAATCTTAGAAACCACAATTCAAACACTCCAAACCCATAAAGTTAAAATCTTTAGCCTTTAAACCTGAGTGAACTGTCAAAACAAGCCTTAAAACACCCTAAAATGGAATAAAATCATTAAAAGAGCCTCGAGGTGCGCACTAAATCCACACACACTTTAGGTGTTGTTTTATATTTTTAACCTATTTTTCATTCTTTTTTCTTTAGGATTTAACCCATTTTTTATTCTTTTTTTTTCTTTAGGATTTAACTTGTTTGCACTAAACTCACCTCATCTTTGTCAAAGCACATTTCAAGAGATTTAAAACTTACATTTCCACTCCATTTTGCATTTAAACAACGAGGATGACTTATTTTTAAATCTTTTAAAGCAAATTTTTTTTTTCATTTAAGCAAGTTTAGTCAAATATTTTAAGGACCTAAATCACATTTTACATGTTTATTTTATTTTCTTGCATTCTCTACTTATACCACTCATTCTTTTAATATTATAGGTTGGTGTTGAAATTTATTATTATCTTGTGATGCCCCCTCACAACAACATACATGGAATCCTAGGAATATAACATAGCCCCACTTGGTATTAGAGTAAAATAAAACTTTATATACATCATAAATACTTAAGTTACAAAGTACACTAACATCTTCTACACACCACATTAATACAAAATCCAATAGACATGCTTATAGATTGATATCTATCACCAAACGTATAAGTGAAGTTCTCGCCACTAGCCTACCTGAGAAATACCTAAAGAAGACGGACTATGTAAATCAGGATTTTCTATAATATCCTGAAAAAAAAATAATTTGTAAAGAAATAAGCTTGCAACTCAATAAGTAGTAACCAATATAAATATACACCATCTTCTTAAGAACTAATTAATAACAAATAATTAATAAATTAAGTAAAAGTGGACTACAAGACCGTGTAGTCTATTGATCAAAATCCTCATCGAGACATGGCTTGGAACACGGCCGTGTCCCTGTCTCAACCTACACTGGTGAGCGCCATTGTCTTCTTGCAGACCTCTCCATTGGCGAGCGCTAGTATCTGCTCGCAGGCTGAACATTTGTCAGTTGGATACGCCAGTGTCTTGTCACAAGGTCTAAGACACGTCCGTGTCTAAACCCGTGTCCACCTCCTGATAACACATTTCATAAAAATTCCAAGTAATACACATCCATTCACAACTCAGTATCATCAATGTAACATTATCAATTAATAGAATATATATATATGTGTGTGTTTAATTCAATATCAATATATAACCATCATCATCACAATCATGTCTCACATTTCACACTATATTTAGTATTCATAAACAATTCATATAATTACAAAAATTCACACATTCATATTTCATTCTCATTGTTCAATATCCGGCCGGATCCATTCTCATGTAATCGCCTCACACTTACCCTCAATGACTTATCAAACTCACAATCACAATTTCATATGTATATGGCCATTTAGTGAGGCTATCTGCCCGGCTCAGTCTCACTCCACACATATCAATCATGGGTAGCAATCCGCCCAGCTCAGCTTTCCCATTGTACACAATCAGTGAAGACTATTCACCAGGCTCAGTCTTCACTCAACACACATTCTCACACATCATCGTTTCCTCATATGTTTCACCTTCTTGTGAAACATTACACAATGTAACCACCTTTTCATAATCAGAATAAGCAATATCTCACGATAACCACACATATAGTCACCAATCTAAATTCTCACATTCATAAACATAAAAAGTGCACTATTAACACATTTTATCACATTCCTCACCCACAAAAATTCACATATCAACCATTGCTATCAATCCTCACATTTTCAACATACACATAATATTACTACATACAAAATAATAATAGTTTTATTCCACATCATATGCTTACCTCATTCATTTACATAGTTAACAACATATATAACAACCTCTCATGATATACAATCATTTATCCACTTGTGGCATTCTTTCATATAATATCATAGCATAACACATCCCACAAAATTATCATTCATCCAATGTATTGGATTCTTAGTTATAACAATAGTTAATTTATTCAACCATCACACTGGTAGGATGACATATGTAAAACTCATATATAAATTACTTTTATCTTCATTATGATTTCATATCATTTATTCACATTTACTATCAAAATATTACTAATACATTATCCTCCAATAATATGTCCCACAAGACCAATTATCCATATACCATACTTTCATATCAATATATTTATTAATCTTCTAACAATATCTATGTTCCATTGGCCATATTAAAGATTGCCAATCATTTCTATATTCCATTGGCCATATTAAATATTACCAATTATTTCTTTCTTTATATACAAAGATCATATAACTTATCCAATTAACCAAAATAACATATATATAACCTTATAATTATAATATGCAAGAAAAACCAATTACATGTATATCATATTAGTGACTACTTACCGAAAATGCTTTTTAACCTTTAATAAGTATGAGTTCCTCTAGTTGATTGTCTTCTCCTTGCCTTTTGTAGCTCTTACATATATGCACATATTACACACATATTCAACACCTCATATTTGCACTTAAGCTTAACTTGTATAATGTATCACCTCTAATTTGATATGTCCAAATATCATGTACACAAACCTTATGATTATAATTTTAGGACAGGAGCTAATATTATGTGTCTAATTTTATTTCCAATTAGAATTACCCAATTTGGACATGTATAGAATTAATTATGAATTTTTGAACACTAACAGGTTACACAGGTAATCAAAGTGAGCAATAAAATGTCGAGCTCTATTAGACTCTTTTAAATGTAGATTCAGCTCCACATCAAAACATAAGAGTTATAGAAAACTCCTTAAAGTTTCCATAACTTCAAACCTTGTTCAATTTTGATTTCTACAACTCTAGATATTACTATTTAACCAACATATAAGAAAATTCACAAATCAGCCTATATACTACTACTGGCATGTTTGATGCATGAAGTTCATGATACTCTCAAAACTCATAGACACATCCTATAATCATTAAATTCATACAAACTCTATATATAGGAGTCTACTTTCATTTCCAACTAAAATCATATAATTATCACATATAGAAAATTAATTATGATATTTATAACAATATCAGGTCATACAAAGTGATAAAATGAGCAACAAAATGTCTAGTCCTATACGACCATCCTAACAGTAGATTTAGCTCAAACTCAAAATATGGAAGTTGTAAAGGACTCTCTAAAGTTTCTTTAAAATCAAAAGAAACTAGATTTGGAGCTCTACAACTCCATTTATGGCAAAAAAACTAGGACTAAAAAACATAAAAATAGGGCATGAATTTTGCAACAATCAAAACTTAACTTCAATTAACAAAAATACAAGTAAAGCTTACCAATTGATGCTTCAATTAATTAAAAATCTCCCCAAAGCTATTGTTTGATCACTTGAAAAAGATGAAAATCTCTCAAAAATCTATCAAGAAAACCCTCTTCTGCTTCCTCTCCCATTCTCTACACTCATACACCAAACATACACACACACACACACACACTAATCATAATCTCCCATTTGCCCCTATAGGTGTCCTCCTCCCTTAAATGCATAATTATAACTAATATAATAACAATAATAATAATAATAATAATAATCTAGATAATTAGGGAAATATATCACCATAATATCTTCTAAGCTCCTTAATGAAATGAGATTATTATATAATAACTCCTAACTTTCTATTGTGACAATCTACTCCCATCTTTCCTTACTATTATGTAATTCTCTACAATTTATAAACACACCCATACTAAATTAAGTCTTCTATCTATTATGTATAAAATACGATACATAAGAAAGGAATTAGGCATTTGAAAATGCGAGTGTTACATTTCTCCCCTCCTTAAAGAAAATTTCGTCCTTGAAATTAATAACTCGCTTATTCTTTAATGTATCTTGTACCAATTTCTCTTTGTACTAAAGTGCATAAGCTCTCATTAACTTTTGATATCAGAATTATTCTTTTTAATTGTTCATCTTAGAGACACACTAGATCAAGTATTTCAATAAAGATAATTACAACTAATTCAAATACTATCAAAGAGTCTTACTCATTGATGATACAGATGCATCTGGTGTAATAATCAATCCAAAAGATATAATCACAAATTCATACCATCCATTTTCAGTTTTGCATACCATAATTTGGAAATAAAATGTTCTATCATTCGAAATTGCCAATATCCCAGAAACATTATATGAACTATGGATTTCTATAAAACACAAAAGATAAAAGAACACTACGTAATTTCATAATCTCCAAAATATGTAAAGCAGCTAACGTATCTAACAAATCCAACTTTACACGGATAAGAAATGAGCAGACTTTATGAGTCTATCAACTATCACACAAATGACATCATATTCACAAAAATACAAGGAAAACCGAGAACAAAATTCATAGTTATCTTCTTTCATCTCTACTCAGGTATTTTTAAAAGTTGTAATTTACCAGCAGGTGCTTAATGCCTAGTTTTCACTTGCTGGAAATTCAAATATTTAGCAACGAATTCTGCAACTTTCATAGTTGGCCACTAATAAAAAGGCTTAATATGTTGGTACATTTTTGTTTCGCATGGTTACATTATATAAAGTGCATTGTAAGCTCTATTCATTATTTGTTTTCTCAGTTCCCTGATCTCTAATACACACACACATGACTTCTGATTAATAATACACCATCTTTCTTTATTATAAATTGAATGTTGTATTCTGCTTCTACTTTTTTTTATCTTCTCAAATAAGAATCTTCAACTTGTGCATCTTTATTCTGATCTCCAATTGAATGTTTATTTTGTAATGTAGCTAACAAGTTACTCTCTTTGATATGTATAATAACATCCATAGCCCATAGTGCCAATAATCATATTCTACTGTATCAATCATTCTTCCAAGCAGTCTACTGTTTTCTTATTTAAAACATCTGCCATCACATTTGTTTTTCCTAGATGATGATCATTTGTGCAATCATAATCCTTCAATTTCTCCATCTATCCTCGATGTCTTAAACTAAATTCTTCTACATGGAATGTACTTTAAACTTTTATGATTCTCACAGGATCATAACTGTCTTAGAATATAGGCTGTAACTCTTCCATTTTGCATAAGAACACAACCCAACCTTATTTTTAAGCATTCATATAAACCATAAAGCCCCACCCAGAACTAAATCTTACTGAATTTGGCATATAACTGTTTCCTTCATAATATATGTAAAGCCGTATAAAGATGTTGCTTATAATCTTCTTGACTCCAAAAGTAAATAAGGATATTACTAATAAATAATTACAAACTGAGTTAGGTACTATTAAAAAGTCTTATTCATTAATTCTCAGCAATGGTTACTTATTCTTGACAGTTATCTTATTTAACTGCCTGTAATCAATACACAACCTCATACTTCCATTCTTTTTCTTCACAAATAATACCAGTACCCTCTCCCTACAACGAAATGCTAGGTTTATTAAACCTTTTCTCTAACAACTCTTATGCACCACTTCCAACATTTATAAACTATAAATATATCAAATATATCAAGCACAAATCCAAGTACTTTAGGCACAACATTAACTTATAAATCAAAGTTAATTAACTCATTCCATTCATTATATATATAGGCTAATTTAACATTTAGTTTCCATATTTATTTCATATATAAAGAATTATACACATCCAAATATATGCATTTACAATCATCAATCCCAAACTCTCTCTTATCTCAAACATTTACCCATCATATACAGAAAGTATAATGAAAATATACACAAAGTATACAAAATTTAGCTTATAATTAAGATATACCCTATGTATATTAATTCCCTTATTCCACAACTATGCATATACAGTCAATTCACATAACCCAAAGAATATATATTCACATATGCACTTGCACACATTCCTTCAAATGCTCCCAAATTATCAATTCAAGTGGGAGAGTATAAATATAATAGTTAACCAAGTATGCTTAAATTACCTGATCTCACATTTCAACACTTTGTTTAATATCTACATTCATCTCAATAATAGAAGATAACATCTTATAAAGATTCATATAAAAGTCAGAACTCAAGCATTCACATCTCAATCTCATTATTTGGTATCCGACCGGAACCATTGTCATACAATTACATCACACTTAGCCAATTTGGCTTATTTCTCACACATCAATTATGGTTAGCTATCCGCCCGACTTAGCTTTCCTATATTTCATAATTAGTGGAGGCTATCCGTTTGGCTCAGTCTCTACTATCATACATATATCTCATATTGTCACCTCACACTTAAAGTTCACATTCACATAAGGCATAATACAACATAATCACACTGTCAAAATTAGCAATCATAGTATGTAATGTCTTACTATAATCATCATTCCACAACCATAATATAATCACTTCCATACAAAATCTCATCATAAAACATTAATACCCCCTCAGAATACCATTCCATAGCACATCCAATCATACAACTCTCTCTCTATATATATATAATACAACATAATAACATTGTCGAAATTAACAATCACAGTATGTAATGTCTTACCATAATCATCATTCCACAACCATAATATAATCACTTCCATACAAATCTCATCATAAAACATTAATACCCCCTCAGAATACCATTCCATTACACATGCAATCACACACCTATATATATATATATATTCACTCATGTTCTTAGTCATCATTTCCTCCAAATCTATTTTATTAAAAAAAAATTATTCAAACTTATGTAATGCATGCGTATATATTTATCTGTAAATTAACTCTAGTAATTCATTTGGGCCAATGCAAAGTGCATTATGTACTTCTATCCTGACTCATTTGATCTCATATCAACTATATGCAACTCCTGATTCATGCATAATATACCATGAATGCACTATATTCTTATGTCCCAAGGGAATCTAATCCATGCTCTGATACCACTAAATATGACGCCCCCTCACAACAACATACATAGAATCCTAAGAATATAACATAACCCCACTTGGTATTAGAGTAAAATAAAACTTTATATACATTATAAGTACTTAAGTTACAAAGTACACTAACATCTTCTACACACCCTATTAATACAAAATCCAATAGACATGCTTATGATTTAATATGCACAATGCTATCACCAAACGTATAAGTGAAGTTCTCACCACTGGCCCACCTAAAAAATACCTAAAGAAGATGGACTATGCAACTCAGGATTTTCTATGTTATCCTTAAAAAAACAATCTGCAAAGGAATAAGCTTGCAACTCAATAAGTAGTAACCAATAAAAATATACAATATCTTCTCAAGAACTAATTAATAACAAATAATTAATAAAATAAGTAAAAGTGGACTACATAGCCGTATCTCAACCCGTGTAGTCTACTGATCAAAATCCTCATCGAGATATGGCCTGGAACACGGTTGTGTCCCTGTCTCAGCCCACACTGGAGAGCGCCAGACACTAGTGAGTGCCAATGTCTACTCGCAGGCCTCCTCACTGGCGAATGCCAGTGTCTGCTCGCATATTGAACATTTCTCGATTAGACACGCCCGTGTTTTATCACACGGTCTGAGACACACCCGTGTCCACCTTTTGATAACATATTTCATAAAAATTCCAAGTAATACACATCCATTCAAAACTCAATATCATCAATATAACATTACTAATTAATAGAATATATATATGTGTGTGTTTAAATCAATATCAATACACAACCATTATCATCACAATCACGTATCACATTTCACACTATATTTAGTATTCATAAATAATTCATATAATTACAAAAATTCACACATTCATATTTCATTCTCATTGTTCAATAACCGGCCGGATCCATTATCACGTAATTGCTTCACACTTAGCCTCAATGGCTTATCAAACTCACAATCACAATTTCATATGTATATGGCCATTTAGTAAGACTATCTGCCTGGCTCAGTCTTACTCCACACATATCAATTATGGGTATTTATCTGCCCAGCTCAACTTTCCCATTGTACACAATTAGTGAAGACTATCCGCCCGGCTCAGTCTTCACTCAACACACATTTTTACACATCATCGTTTCCTCACACGTTTTACCTTCTTGTGAAACATTACACAATTTACACAATGCAACCACATTTTTATAATCAGAATAAGCAATATCTCACGATAACCACACATATAGTCACCAATCCAAATCCTCACATTCACAAACATATAAAGTGCACCATTAACACATTTCATCATATTCCTCACCCAAAAAAATTCACATATCAACCGTTGCTGTCAATCCTCATATTTCCAACATACACATAATATGATTACATACCAAATAATAATAGTTTTATTCCACATCATATGCTTACCTCATTCATTTATATGGTTCACAACACATATAACAACCTCTCATGATATATAATCATTTATCCACTTGTGGTATTCTTTCATATTGTATCATAGCATAACACATCCCACAAAATCATCATTCATCCAATGTATTGGATTTTTAGTTATAACAATAGTTCATTTATTTAACCATCACACTGGTAGAATGACATATGTGAAACTCATATATAAATTACTTTCATCTTCAGTATGATTTCATATCATTTATTCACATTTACTATCAAAATATTACCAATACATTATCCTCCAATTATATGTCCTACAAAACCAATTATCCATACACCATACTTTCTCATCAATATATTTATTAATCTTCTAACAATATCTATATTCCATTGGCTATATTAAAGATTGCCAGTCATTTCTTTCTTTATATACAAAGATCATATAACTTATCCAATTAACCAAAATAACATATATATAACCTTATAATTATAATATGCAAGAGAAACTAATTACATATACCAAAAATGTTTTCCAACCTTTAATAAGTATGAGTTCTTCTAGTTGATTGTCTTCTCCTTTCCTCTTGTAGCTAGGGGTATTCACGCCCTCCGAAATGGCCGAACCAAAAACCGAACCGACACTGTTCAGTTCGGTTCAGTTTTATATAAAAATTCATTTAACCGAGATAACCGAAATAACCGATTTTTTATTTTTATATTTCTAAATAGTTTTTAAAAAATATATACTAATTTAATATAAAAATGTAAAGATAATTCAAATTTTTAAAATTTAGTGGTTCAGTTTTTCAAGTATAATTTTCAAATTTTTTAAACCGAACCGAACCCAAATTTAGTTCGGTTCGGATTTGAATAATTTCAGTTCAGTTAATTTAGTTCGATAAAAATAATTGACCGAACCGACCGAATGAACACCCCTACTTGTAGCTCCTACATGTATCCACATATCACACACACATTCAATACCTCACATATGCACTTAAGCTTAACTTGTATAATCTATCACCTATAATTTGATATGTCCAAATATTATGTACACAAACCCTATAATTATGATTTTAGGACAGGAGCTAATATTATATGTCTAATTTCATTTCCAATTAGAATTATCCAATTTGGACATATATAGAATTAATTATAATTTTTTGAACACTACCAGGTCACACAGGTAATCAAAGTGAGCAACAAAATGTCGAACTCTATTAGACCCTCTTAAATGCAGATTCAACCCTATATCAAAATATAAGAGTTATAGAGAACACTTTAAAGTTTCTAGAGCATTAAACTTTATTCAATTTGGAGTTTTAAAACTCCAGATATCACCATTTAACCAATATATAAGAAAATTTACAAACCTGCCTATATACTACTGCTAGCATGTTTGATGTATGAAGTTCATGATGCTCTCAAAACTCATAGACATATCCTATAAACCCCAAATCCATACAGAATCTACATATAGGAGTCTAATTTCATTCTCAACTGAAATCACATAATTAGAATATACAGAGAATTAATTATAATATTTATAGCAATATCAGGTCATACAGAGTGATAGAAGAGCAACAAAATGTCTAGTCCTATACGACCATCCTAATAGCAGATTTGGCTCAAACTCAAAACATAGAAGTTGTAAAGGACTCTCTAAAGTTGCTCTAAAATCAAAAGAAACCAGATTTGGAGCTCTACAGCTCTAGTTATGGCAAAAACACTACGACTAAAAAACATAAAAACAGGGCATGAATTTTGCAACAATCAAAACTCAACTTCAATCAACAAAAATACAAGTAAAGCTTACTAATTGATACTTCAATTGATTAAAAACCTCTTAAAGCTTCCCAAAGCTATTGTTTGATCACTTGAGCAAGATTAAAATCTCTCAAAAATCTATTAAGAAAACCCTCTTCTACTTCCTTTCCCATTCTCTATACTCACACACCAAACACACATACACACATACACACACACACGCACACATACACACACACCAATCAGAATCTCCCATTTGCCCCCATAGGTGTCTGCCTTCATTAAATGCATAATTATAACTAAAATAATAACAATAATAATAATAATAACAATAATCTTGATAATTATGGAAATATATCACCATAATATCTTCTAAGCTCCTTAATGAAATGAAATTATTACACAATAACCCCTAACTTTCTATTGTGATAATCTACTCCCATCTTTTCTTACAATTAGGTCCCTCTCTACAATTCATAAACACACCCATACTAAATTAAATCCTCTGTCTATTATGTATAAAATACGATACATAGGGAAGGAATTAGGCATTTAAAAATGCGCGCGTTACATATCTTGTATGGTAAAATTTAGTCATTTTGCATGCTACTTGATATCTTTGATTGATTCTGTATTTTGTTGTGTTATAGTGCATCTTTCTATATTTAGGCCCTGCACGTGCGGGTGCCTTGGTTTTAAAGTTTTCATTTTTAGCATAAAAATCACATGTTTAACATTTTTTCAATATAAAATTTTTATATTTTGGTCATTAGTATAAAGTTTACATTTTTGACATCTTTTATAAAAATTACATTTTTCTCATTATTTTGTTGATTTCATGTATTTTAAGTAGGCTTCATACGTGTGGGTTAATATCCACATGCACTGGGAATGCAAAAGTTCTCACTTTTACATCTAGAATCATATCTTTGCCATCAAGTTCATATTTTTAGATTATTTTCCATAAAGTTTATATTTTTAGACTGATTTTAGTGTAAGCTCTACGTTTTCTTCCATTTTATTGTAAAATTGGTACTTTTAGTATAAAACTTATATTTTTAGCATGTTTTCATAGTAAAGTTTGCATTTTTTATATAAAGCATGCATTTTGATTGATTTTAGATTAAATTTTTTATTTTTAGTTCATTTTCATCACAAAGTTCACATTTTAAATTCATATTAATATGGATTTTGCATTTTGTATTTTTAATATAAAAATTGCATCTTTGGTCCTCTCTCTTCTTATCTTGATAATTTTAAGATGCCTAGGATAATTTCTTGCTATTTCAACTATTTTGTAGTGATTTTAAGTAGTTGGCATATTTAAATCAATCCTCTATTATAGATGTCTTATTTTACTTTTGTTGTTATGATTAGATGTATGTTTTGATGTTTTAGGTATTTTGTATTATTTTCTCTTGTTTCATCGCTTTGCTTTTTTTGTCTTTCATGGATGACGTGGATATGAATATTATTATGCTAACTTTTGTTTTACAAAATTTTATTAGATTACTTTATTGCACTTTTTCTCTTTTGAATGTATTTACTAGAAAATCCATGCATATTTTATTTTGTTGATTTCATGCATTTTAAGTAGGCTTCGCACGTGTGGGTTAATATCCACATGCACTGGAAATTCAAAAGTTCTCACCTTTACATCTAGAATCATATCTTTGCCATCAAGTTCATATTTTTAGCTTATTTTCCATAAAGTTTGTATTTTTAGACTCATTTTAGTGTAAGCTCTACATTTTCTTCCATTTTATTGTAAAATTGGTACTTTTAGTATAAAACTTATATTTTTAGCATGTTTTCATAGTTAAGTTTGCATTTTTTATATAAAGCATGCATTTTGATTGATTTTAGATTAAAGTTTTTATTTTTAGTTCATTTTCATCACAAATTTCACATTTTTAATTCATATTAATGTGGATCTTGCATTTTGTATTTTTTAATATAAAAATTACATATTTGGTCCTCTCTCTTCTTATCTTGATAATTTTAAGATGCCTAGGATCATTTCTTGCTATTTCAACTATTTTGTAGTGATTTTAAGTAGTTGGCATGTTTAAATCAATCCTCTATTATATATGTCTTATTTTACTTTTGTTGTTATGATTAGATGTATGTTTTGATGTTTTAGGTATTTTGTATTATTTTCTCTTGTTTCATCGCTTTGCTTTTTTTGTCTTTCATGGATGACGTGGATATGAATATTATTATCCTAACTTTTGTTTTACAAAATTTTATTAGATTACTTTCTTGCACTTTTTCTCTTTTGAATGTATTTACTAGAAAATCCATGTATATAATTCTTTATTTCTATTTTATTCTACTAAGGATGTGTGTTTGTATATATTACTATTATATTGAAACTAGAGTGATGTGAAATGTGAACACCCAAGTAGATGACTTCCCAAACTAGAATCTTTGTCTACGACTTTCGCTAAGTTTTGAGGTTGTCTCATATTTTTTTGAGCGATCATATAGTAACTCTTTACACGAGACTTCTTTGGATTTTCCAAAGGATTTTCGCTTTGCCCTTTTGAAAGGTGGTATCCAATTCTCTTTCCAGTGTTGTAGTTGAATAGACTCTGATATCCAAATGCTTTCGGCTTGCTCATACTAAGATTTTTAACATAATCTTAAAGCTTGATTTTTTTTACTATGTTGTAAGATATACTTTTAAAAAATTAAGTTCAGTATATTTAATATTTTAAGTTCAATATGATATATATTAAATATCCCTTCAAGTTGCCCATGAGGGCCAAGCCACTAGTGGCATTATGGGAGGGTCTCGTGACCCTCCCTCCCTACTCTCCAGTGTATTTAAATTTTTATTGTACCAAAAAATATCCTTTAAAGTTTACCATAAAAAGAAAATTCTTGGGAAGGTTGGTTTTATACTCCATTGATATATATATATATATATTGCCAAATATATCTTTAGCCCCTTATATTTGTAGTAAAAATTCTAAAACCTTTATATACTTGAGATCTAACCTCGTAGACACCTCAACTTCCTTCGTGTTTAGTTTCATGCACCTTATGTAACACTCAACCCCTACTGATACCCTTGTTAGAAGATCACTCCTTTGACCAACCAAGAAATAAATAAATAAATAATATATATATATATATATCTTTATTAATCTATACTCCAAAATTTTATATATATATATATATATATATCATAAAATTCCATAACAACTCAAAATAACTTTTTACTGATTTAATATTAAAAAAATTAAGAAATATATAACATAAACAAGAAATATTCAACAAAATAAACAAGATAATACATAACCAATAAATAAATGAATAAACAAATGGATAAATAAATAAATAAGTAAATGAATAAATAAATAAATAAATTATTTAATTAATAAATACGATCCACTCACCAACTGGATTCCTTCTTCTTTTGTTTCCTTCGCCTGCTCTCTCTCTCTCTCTCTCTATATATATATATATATATATTCTTTTTTTTCGGGCTAAGTTTGGTACCAAAACTTGTACCAAACCATGGAAATCTTTATATACTCATGCAGCTAATGCATGAGTCACCCTCCTTCCTCCCTTGGGACAACACGTGGCCCAACTCTTTTTCTTTTTTTATTTGATGGTGGTTAAGGCCAATTGCCTCTTTTAGTCCCTCAACAAATTTTTTTATTTAAATTCTTTATTCAAACTTATTTTCTACACAATTTAGTCCTACTTAAATATATTATCAAATATTCGGACACGGACCCAACACCTTAGCCTAAATTTTTTTTTAAATTTTTATAATTATTTTAAATTATCATTTTGATCCTCTTAATTTTTTTAATATTGTTTTATTATGTCAAAATAAACTGAAATACAACTCAAAATCACATAGGGGTGCCGCCTATTCAGCGAAGGGGAGCTGCCTCTACTCTACAGAGGCTCACGCGTTTATGCCTCAGAGGTGTCACCCTCTTTTAATAGAGGCGCATGCCTCTGTGCTATATAGGTGCCTTCTCTAGAGCCATGATGGGCTGAGGCGTCGCCTTTCTTCTCAGAATCAACATTTCAAATTCAAATTTATCAAAAACCGTCCGAAATCAAAAATAATTCAATCACCTAAATAATTGATCAAAATGATGAATCAATTAAAGAAAATTATAGGATTTTGAAAATGTGAATCCACTCACTTACGTTGTTGTCTTCTCCCTCTTGTTACTAGCTCCTAGGCTGATTACAGACGAAAAGATGAAACTTCGCCCAAAACTTCGTTTGCCTTGCCTCTGCTTCCTTTTCTTTCCTTTTGTTTCATTTTTCTTTCCTCAATTGTCTGTGACTTCACAGACATGCTTCACTAGCTTCTGCATGGGAGCGGTGATTCATCCCACCGCTTTCCATGCGTCCAACACATTTTATTTTTTGATTTGGTGATTTGGCCGGTTGATGCCCATTTACAAATAAGTCCTCGAACTTAATTGTTTTCAATTAAGTCCTTTAAATTAAACTTATTTTCTATACAATCTAGTCCTAACTAAATATAATATTCAATATTCGGGCATGGATCCGACAATATAATTCATAATATTTTATTAATTCATTATTTTCATAATTTGTATGATTTTATAAATGTTCAAATATTTTTATTTTTTTTTGTTAAAACTAGTTTAATTTTTAATTTAAAATAAAATAGTTATTTTATTAAAAATGTTGTAATAATATTTTTATTATTTTTAGTAAATTATAAACTTAAATGAGCTGAAAGTACATGCCTAACTATTTTTTTTCTACAATAATCAATCTGTCCTTATTGAACTTTAAATATAAATTTAGGAATTAAAGTGAAATTTGTCTATAAAAAAATAAACCAAAAACTTAGGTGAAAAGTGTCCAATGACTTGCCTTGCCAAGTCATCACGGAAGTATTTAAAAGATACAGATTTTGTAAGTTACTTGTAACTTGTAACATATCAATTTGCAATACTACTAGCGGCTTCTTTGGTTACTAGTGACCTTTTTAGTTTAATTGGTTATAATAGGCCATAGTCAATATCTATTATGTGTAGCTAGTAACTAGTAGCTAATATATGTTA
>CATIWO010433839.1:0-10793 GCA_949673435.1 Macaranga tanarius
ACAACTAATATAATATTAATATCTATATATATACAAATATCATAACTTGTCTCTACACACCCTTCAAGAACTAAACTAATTACTCAATAACTCCATAACTTTCTCATATAACAAACAACTCCTAACTTCTTTAACAATTTAGCCTCTCTCAACCCAAAATGCATATGCCCCATATATATGCAACTCCTATCTCTACTCCACATGATAATAAAACAACATGCATGAACAGTGCTTCTAAAATTACGGGTGTTACATCTATTGTTTAAGTAGATTGATTCCTCGACATTTTAGTTTATTTCAGTCGTCTTTTTTAAACCCTATCCACATCTAATGTCGTAGTTTTAAAAACTTTATGCTGAAAAAAAATATCTCATTACTCTCTAATCACGTCTCTTTGCATACCTTCACTATTAGCTCTTAAAGTTCACTATATGCTCAACGTAAATCTCAAGCAAACAACAATAATCATGTAACTATGACGTATGAATTGCATTTTATACATGTTAGATAATGGACTTTATTTAAGTTTAAGAATGTATTTGAGTTGTAGAGAGGGACTAAATTGTAAGATAAATTTAGAGTGAATTAGAACAATTGGAAGTTGTGGGCTATTGTGAATTTATGCCATTTCATTAAGAAGCCAATATGGAATTTTGAGGATATTTGTTTATAATTATCTAGTTTTATTATTATTATTATTATTATTATTATTATTATTATTATTATTATTATTATTTGGTTAATAAATATTATTTAATATGTAATTATTAGAGGAAGACTTTAAGGGGGCGAAATATTAGTTTTTGATTGGTTGGTATTGATATGTATATGTATGTGCTTTTGGGAAGAGAGGGACCTATTTTTAAGAAAAATTTGGAGTTATTTGTTACAATAGGAAGTTGAGGATTATTTGGTAATCATCCAAGTTTATTAAGGGGGTCTAGAGATTGGTAATATTATGTATTATTTTATTAAGAGTTATGGTAGAGATATTGGTTGATTATTATTACGATTTAGTAATAATATGTAATTACTAAGGGAGACTTTTTAAAGGGGGCAAATATTGTATTTGGATTGGTGGATTTATTTGTGAGTGTGTGTGTGTGTGTGTTTAGTAAAGTGTCGAGATTTTTCATTAGGAAGAAAAAGAGGGGTTTGTGGTTAGCCTTGGGAGATTTTGATGAATTCTCTACTTATCTAAGAATCATTTTGGGAAGCTTGAGGAGATCTAATAGCTATTTGAGCATCAATTTGGTAAGCCTTATATTTATTTTATGTTATTTGAGTTAGGTTGTTGATGTTGTAAATTCGGATTATGTTTTCCTTTTTCATCAGCCTTAGTTTTTTGACCATATCTGGAGTTGTAGAGCTCTGATTTGAGCAAAGTTTGATGTTTTGAAAACTTTAGAGTGCCCTCTACATCTTTTGCGATTTGTGCCAGAGCTTAGGGGTGGCCACGGGCCGGTTTTAGCCCGGAACCAAACCGGTCAAACCTATAACCAGATTGAACCGGCCCTGAACCGAGGGAGGGACCGGTTTAGGGCCAGTTCCACTCCTTCTGGAACCGTGAACCAGCGGTTTCGGTTCAGAACCGGCCCGTTCAGATTCCAAACTGGTTGGTTCTGGTTCTGTTTATGAAAAAAAATTTATGTCAAAAATTCAAAAAATGCAAGTCACAACATCTTATAAAATTCTACATAATTTTCTCTTACTCATGGTATATTATGTTTTCTAAAATACTACAACTTTTTTACAGTGCGTAAAAAACTGAACCGAAAAAATTAGAATTGTTAACCAGAACCGGCCGGTTTGGAAATTTGACCGAAACCGGGGTTAGGCCGGTTTCGGTTCAGTTCCACCTTAAGTTGAACCGTGAACCGGCGGTTCTGAACCGGAACTGCCCAGTTCATGAACCGTGGCCACCCCTACCAGAGTTGATTTTGCTATTAGAGTCGACTAGTCGGGCTTGACATTTTTGAGCTCATGCTATCAACTCTATTTTACTCGGATTTGATCAAAAATTCATAATTAATTCCATACATGTCCAAATTAGGTAATTCCAATTGGAATTGTTAGGGGACTCATATGTCTAGCTTTAGTAATATTTTCATGCTTTTTGAACTTGTGTGAATTATTTAGATATATTGAATTTTGAGTATCTAGTTGCCCTTTTGTGATGTTAGGGTGAATTGCTATGCTTGCTCGTTTAAATTGGCACAAGATTATGTGTAGGAATTGATAGAGTTAGAGGAGACCTTATTTAATAATAGGAGCTTTTATTTAAGAAGGAGTTGAAGGCTTGAGGTAATTATTAATTTAATACTTACATGTAGTGATTTTTAAGTAACTATAGTTATGGAACTATATTAATTTGTGTATGCCATTTAAGTGGCAAGATTATTGAGCATGATATATATATATATATATATATATATATATATATGAAAATATGGATATTTATATTGTTGATGAGAATATGAATTGGTTGATTGAGAATGTGTTGTGATACATTGTGAATATTGGCATTTGTGAGGTGTAAGCCACTTGGTGCGGTATAAATATATATGTATTATTGTAAGAAAGGTGAATTGTGATTCACGATGAGAAAATGAAAGGAATGTTGAATTGTGATGATATGATTGTACATATACAATTTGATATGTTAAATTGTGAACACCACTTGAGGTGGTATGGTTGAACTCGAATTATTATGAAAATGATGAAATATATGCATATGGCGTGATGTGAGGAATGTGATGGTGTGGGGAATGTGAGGATGTGAGGAAAACGTGTGTGTTTGGAGATTGAGCTCCATGATCTGAGACTGAGCTGGGTAGAGAGTCTCAGATGTGGCCATTCATATGATAAATATATATACGTGTGAGATCTGAGACTGAGCTGAACATAGAGTCTCAGGAATGGCCATGGATATATAAAAGAAAAAGAATGCTTCCACTTAAACTCTTTATCTCTAGAGTTTGCATGTCCTTACCAGAAATGAATAACGCTGAATAAATATATAATTACTTAACATATCATCATTCTAATCTTTTAGGATTGAAATCTAAGTTTCACTTGAATACACTAGTTACTTTAATTTAATTATCATTCCCTTATTTCAATATCTTCCTGGCCTCATTATTAATTAATATAATTTAGTCTCTACTTGGAGACTTTGTATTTCTCATCATTCATTACTCTATTTCTTAAGTCATTAAGTCCTTACTAAGAAGGAATAAGGTTGTATACCCCTATATACATAGTTATTTAAAATGTCACCAACTCAATCTTATCATATTTGGTTTCATCTTTATCTGAAACACACCGATTAACTTAACTTAATTCTCTTTCTTATATTTTAACTTCCTTACAATCTATTTAACATTTAATATAATTTATTCTCTATGTCTGAGACTCTTAAGTTTCCTGATGGTTATCCTGCTTCCTGTCTAACCATTTGAAATATTTATCCTTATAACATCTAAATTGAATAAATTGATTATTTTTTTTCGTACTTATCTACTTTAAGACTCAAGCCTTTCCACGACCCTTTTTCTTCAAGAATTTAGGACCCACATCAACATTAAGTTCACTTATTAAATTCAATCTCTGATTGACATCTATTTGAAATTCAATCATATATATATATCTCTGACTTCTTTTCGTATTTTATTTCTTTTCCTATGCACCTAGTTCAACATAACTTAAATTACAAAATTTAGTCCCGTCGCTAGAGAATTGAGGATTTATCCATATTACTTGATATATTTATGTTTCGATTCTACCTTATATTGATAATCAAGTTCAAGGATTTAGCTTCCCAACTTCCCTTTTCTTTGAGAAGTAAAAGATTCAAACCAACCTCAAGCTCACTTATTAACCTCAATCACATAGTTCAATCTACCCGTCATTATCATACGTATTTTTAATAAAATACATTCCATTTGACCTATTTAAGGTCAATTTAAGTAACCCAAATGTTTATATGAGTGTTGACATGCTTTCGGTTGAGGTTTGGTTGTAAAATTATGCATTTAAGGCCATTTTTCGATGGTACTATTCATAAAGGCGCCTCTTCAGTGTCACTGAGGCATCATCTCATCACTGAGGCATCTCCTCAGTGCCACTGAGGCGCCTCCTCAATACTGAGACCCTGCCTAAGCACTAAGGCACCTCCTCAGTTCAGCACACTGATGCGCCGCCTCAACACACTGAGACGCCTCCTCTTCGATCAAGCGGTGCCTGATCGACTTCCAGAGGCGTTCTGCACCCGAAAATCACAGAAATGCGACTAAAAACTCAAGATTTCAACATTAATTACTTCATAAATCATAACAACACATATTCAAACTCATCTAACACATTTATAACAAGATAATATGGAGATTATGCTTGAAATAATAATTCAAAACGTCAATATCTATACCCACATTCAAAACTATAACATTTTGAATAAAATTCAAGAAATAACTAAGAAAATGAAATCCACTCACAAGTTTTGTAGTTCAAATTCAACAACCTTCAGAATTTTCAAAACCCTAGCTACAGTGCTCCTCTTTGTCTTCTTCTTCTTCCTTCTTCTCCCCTTTCATTTTCTTCCTTCCTCTGCATTTTTGACACAGAGCTTCCTTCTTTTGTTCTTTTTTTTATCCTTTAAGTTTGCACGCTTCACTCATAAATTCTTATAAAATCTTTCTTCTTTCAATTTAGTCCAAACTTTCTATTTTAAATTTTATTACTAATTAATTCTTTTAAATTCAATTTTCTTCAAAAAATAAACTTAAAAAAATTTATTTAAATCTTAAACTATTAGTAACTTTCATTAATTTGGTCCTAAAAACACGGATATTACATTTTATTTATCAAACTAAATTAGAAAAATTTAATATTATTTTTATTTTTAATTTATTAATTATAGTGGTTGAATTTAATTTTTTATTCACTAAAAATTATTTTATTTTAATTATAATTAATTAAAATTTTATTTATATTTTATTTCAGTTAAATTGTATTTTTCTTTTCACTCTTTCAAATTTAATATTTCTATTTTATTTTATTTTTCTATAATAATATTTCAATTTTATTTTTTATTTTACTTTATTTTAATAATATTGAATATATTTTTTTCAAATTTAATATATATGAGTGAAAAAAAATTAAATTAAAAAAAGAAATTAAAATCTAATATAAAAAGAGCATTTAAGTCAATTTATTCTGTTTTAACCACTATAATCTAATATTTAGTATATTTAATCTTAAATACCCTTTTTTATATTAGATTTTAATTTCTTATTTTTTTCGCTCATATATTAAATTTGAAAAAAATACTGAATAAAATAAAAAATTAAATTGAAAGATTATCATAAAAAATAATAAAAATAAAAATAAAAATAAAAATAAAAATAAAAATATTAAACTTAAAAGAGTGAAAAGAAAAATACAATTTAACCAAAATAAAAATAAATAAAATTTTATTCATTATAATTAAAAATAAAAAATAATTTTCCAGTGAATAAAAATTTAGTTTGACTAAAATCATGAAAAAAAAAAATTAAATTCAGCCACTATAGTTAGGAAACTAAAAATAAAAAATAATATTTAATTTTTTTTATTTTTTTATAAATAAAAATACTTTTTTATTTTTAATAATTTTCTAAAAAATTATTAGAATAAAAAAGAAAATAAAGTTTAATATAAAAGATGTGTATTTAAGTCAATTTCCTGCTTAAAATATGACACATAATTATTTTAACCTGTAACACCAACTAGAGGCACTATCTTAGAAATTTTTAACAGGTTCAGACACCATTTATATATGTATTTATCCCTAACCAAAAATAACACAAGTATACTTTTTCTGTTGGTCAAAGTGAACTTTTGCTTGAAGCAAAAAAAATTCCAAGACATTTTCTATTGAAAGTAAAAAACCATTTTCAGTACACATCATAAATTTTTCTCTAATTTGTATTTTTTAATAAAAAAATCCAAATTTATTGTTCTAAATTTTTTTTAAGAATGTCAACATCTAATTATTTTTCCTAAATAATTAATTTTTTGTGCAATGATAAAGTATTTTTACACTATAATGATATAAAATTAGTTTACGTTTAAGTTTCCTAATTGCACTAGCTAAATTTTTTTTAAAATGATTATAAAATATCTTTTTACATAAGTTTAGTATATTAAAGAAAACATTTTATAGTGAGAAATTTAAAATTCAAATTTTTATCACATTAAATTTTTAGATTAGATTTAAATTCTATAAATAAAAATTAATTTTGAATTTAATATAATGTGAAAATATTTCATAATAAAAATCTATATATATATATATTAAATGTTGAGCCTCAAAATTATTAAGTCCAGAATTTGACAAGTGTCCTATCACATATTTTAGTATTATCCTTTTAAAGCCTACGTATAAAATTATCAAATATTCTAATTTTTCTTTTAAAAAATAAATTATAATTTCTTTAATAAAATTTCTTATTTTCAATGAAGTTGTACAAAATTTAAATTTTATCTATTAAAGACTTTGTATAAGGAATTAAGGATTGAATTTTTTTAACATTTCTACGTCATTATATATACTACTAATTATTATTATATATACTTCTACATTCAGCTTTTGTTCCGCAAGTATTTATACTTATTAAAAACATATGGTGATAAATGTTCATAAGTGTCATGACACTTGATCATTATTTTTGTATTTTTGAAACTAGAAGATAACGGTGTGTTTGGTTCAAATAAATTCCATAAAATTTTATGGAATTCATTTGCAAATCCAAATTTGTGTGTTTAGTTCAAATCAATATTTAATGAAATTCATTTCAAATTCCAATTTTTTAATTTTATGAAATTGGACATTACTAGTTCAAATTCTTAAAAAATTGTGAGGATTTGCAAATGAATTTCACAATTTTAAAACTATACTTTATAAAGTCAAAAATATCCTTACTTTTTATTTTTATTTTTATTTTCAAATTCTATATTTATCTTTTCCCACATTCTTTTTTTTACTATATTATTTTTTTAACTAAAAATATTATTTAACTAACTAATATTTTTATTTTTTATTTTTTCTCTTTTTTTTGTTTTATTTTTATTTTTATTTTTTCTTATTTTTTCCTATGCACCTTTTTTCTTTTTTTATTTTTATTTTCTTCTAATTTTTCTCTTTCCGTTGTTTTTTTTATTTTTTATTTTTTTTCTTCGTATTTTTTTCTTATTTCTTTTTTTTTATATATATATTATGTTCTCCTTTTTTTGACCCAAAATAAAAATACTTAATTTGTCCTATCTCTAATTTGCAAGGTCTTTTATTATTATTATTTTTTTAATCATCCTATTCGATAGATTCATATTTCAATACAAGGATAAAAGTAAAAAGCATGTATATAGACCATGTGACCAACTTCTCATTGCATCAAAAGATTAATTAAGGGTTGGCTACATGCATCAATGAAGGCGTGCAAAAATAATATAAAACTGAAAAATTAATCAACCGACTGAGTCAGTTTGATTCGATTTATATTGTAAAATAGTTTTATTCAGTCTTTAGTTTAAAAACCAAAATATATTCTATTTAATTTAGTTTTTATCGTAAAAATATATAATTAAACTAAATTGAACTGAAGTTCTAAAATATTTTTTATCTATATGAGTTTTATGATTGAATTTAATCGATTTAGCACTAATATTTCAAAACAAAAAAAAAAAAACTAAAAAAATACAATCTATTTAAAAAAGATATTTTTGACCAAAATTAAAAAGTAACTTAAATTCTAGATTTACACCAAAAACAAAATAATAAAACATGGAATTCATTTCAAATGAATTCTATAAACTATTCATTTGAACCAAACATACTTAATTAATGAAAATTCATTTAGAAATGAATTCTATTAGAAATTCATTTGGAAATAAAATTAATTCCTTGGTGGAATTGAACCAAACACACCCTAAGTAACTTTATTTCTCTTATATTTCTCATATTTTTTCTTATGTTTTATAATAGTGTTTTTAGTTTATTTATTAAAATTTTCACAAATATTTTATTTTATTTTATTTTTTACTTGCTTTCACTTTTTGTTCGCGTACCCTGACTCTTGTGTTCTTTATATATATATATACACACACACACCTTCTATATTTCTTGCTCTTGCTCTGTTTAGTTAATTTATTTAATTTTTACAAGTATTTTATATATTTTTTCTCTTTTATTTTTAGATTGTAAATTTAAGGTTCGAGATTTATGAAAAAGTACTATATAATAGAAATCAATTTTTCCATCTTAGAGAGGAGGTAATATTTCTTTTTTTTTTTTTTTATTACTGAAATACTCAAGTTTGGTATTTGTATTAATTTTTATTAGTAGGGTTTGTGGTCTCTTTTCATTACAATCTTTGATTTATATTAATTGTTGTGTTTTGTTGATATTTTTTCATCATTGTTTTCACGTATAAAAAATTATGCTAAAAAGTAAAATAAAAACTAAATATATTCCATTAATATTTTAATTTTTAATATCTCTATCATAAAAAAATTATATATTCAAGAAAATATTAAGCATTTAAAGATTTTTTTTCATGCTTCTAAATCATAGTGTAAATATTAAGCATTTAAATTTTTTAACTTTACGTGTAAATTATAGTGTTGAAGAATCCCATCTATTATTTTAGCTTCTAAACTATTTATATTATTTATTAATATTTAAATTTAATAAATAAATAAATAAAAATTGATAATATATTAAATTAAAAAAATATAAAAATATTTGACTATAAATAGCTCACACGTTATAAATAAATAAAAATTAATAATATATTAAATTAAAATATATAAAAATATTTGACTATAAAGCAGCAACATCGATTAATTAGAGATAAAACTTGTTTGTGTATGAGAAGATATGAGGAGAAAGAGTGTGTGTTATTGTTAATGCTTTTACTTGTTTATGTTGTTGTTACTTGTTATGTTGATGTTTCTGTTACTACAATTGGGGTGATGACAATGGTGATGGCAATGGCGACGACGGTGAAGCTGAAGATGGTATAAGAATCAAGTCTTTTAGTTTTGTTTTGTATTAAAAAATAATTTATTTTTTAAACATCTATAGAAAACTTTTTATTAATAAATTATTTTCTGATATTTTTAGTTTAATTTTGTATTAAAAATAATTTATTTTTTATACATTTATAGAAAACTTTTTATTAATAGAATTAACTTATTTTATGTTTTGTTTTAATTTATTTCTGATAAAGCAGCAACATCGATTAATTAGAGATAAGACTTGTTTGTGAAGGAGAAGATATGAGGAGGAAGAGTGCATGTTATTGTTAATGCTTTTACTTGTTTATGTTGTTGTTACTTGTTATGTTGAAATTTCTGTTACTGCAATTGGGGTGACGACAATGGCGATCACGATGACTGTGAAACTGAATATGGTACAGGAATCAAGTTTTTTAGTTTTGTTTTGTATTATAAATAATTTATTTTTTATACATCTATAGAAAACTTTTTATTAATAAATTATTTTCTTTCACTCTCTTTTTTTAGGAGGTGCATTACACGCGATTGACTTGATTAAATTTTAGGTTAATTTGACCTTTAAATAGGAAGTATTGAATTTATTTATTGAAAAAATTTATTATTGGGTCTATTTATTGAAAAAGTTTAAATTAGACCTAATTGAACTCTTAATACAAGTTGAAGGGGTAGGTAGACCTTCTATCCCTCTCAACGATTGTCCTAACATAATTAATAAAGTGCGAACATTTCAATAAAAAAGTAACAATTTATTTTGAGACTTATATTAACAGTAAACATTTTAATCACTTTTTTGATTTAAAATTGGCCATTTTTCATTTCTGAACTTTTCTAAAAAGTAGATTCTTCTGCCATTTATTACACTGTATACTTTTTAACGTTTTCATCCTATTTGAAAATTTGTCCATAAATTATACTAAAAAAAATAACTTAAAAAATACATGCAAGAATCCAATTATCATAGGACTGCTTCATAACACATTTATATGATTTGGAAAGGGCTTATATATTAATATGACCCTTTAATTTATTTCTTTCAAACATAAAATTCTCTGACTTAACAAAAATTTAAGAGCAAAAAATGATCCACATTTGAACAGATACTGCCAATGTAGAATCGAGCAAAGTTCATGGGGCAGCAGAATTCAAAGTGTTGCCAATGTCAATGACAAATCGATATCTAACATCAGATTTCAACATTCGCTCCATAGCAGTGTTCACATAATCAACTGGAATGAGTTCAATATCGGCTGTTATATTGTGTTTAGCTGCAAAATCAATCATTTCTTGTGTCTCCTTCATCCCTCCAATGCAGCTACCAGCTACTATCTTCCTTCCTGTTAATTAATCCAAAACATTGGCGATGCTTAATTAGCTATAAGATTTATTTAAGACACCAACAAGCAAATACATTATTATTATTAATTTTTTATTCAATCCAATAGCCACATGAACTTTGATTATTTTTAAGTTCGAACTGAGTGAAACTATTTTTCTATAAAAAGGTAAAACTTTTTCTGTGCTTTTTTTTTTTATACCATTTATAGGTTCAAACTCGAAATCTTGTTTGAGGAATATAAATCCATTTAAACCAACAAACAAACGTTGGTGTTATTAATTATTATTATTATTGGCAACCAGATATGCTTACCCATAAGTAAGGGAAAGGCTGGAAGCTCCAGTGGCCTCTCTGGAGCGCCAACTAGAACCAACTTGCCATGTGACTTCAATAGACCAATCAA
>CATIWO010433895.1:0-25101 GCA_949673435.1 Macaranga tanarius
GTGGAATCCTCACGGTCGAAGGAGGCAATAACTATTAACTAACACATATATAATTTGGTTGACCCATCATTTAGTGAATCAATAAGTCATAACCTTTTGTCGAAACACATTATTAAGCTCCAGAACTTATCAACATTATTCTATTGTATGCTATTGGTTGGTGACATTGTTGGTCACCAAAGCATTTTCCTAACATTGTTGGTCACCAAAATGCCATTGAATAATAGGATCAAGTAAAGCAACTAGACTGGGGTTTAAGAGTGCAGGGTTATGGGTAGGGTAGGGGAGTAAATCGAGCCAATCCGAACTTTAACTAATTCACTATCAAATCGAGTTTATTATGCTATTTATTGTTTATGAGCTATGTATGGGTTTAAAGAATTTTTTAAAAATATAAAATACAAATTAAAATTATTTATTAAAAATAAAAAATAAAATATTTTCCAAATAAATTATAATATATGTAATAAACATTATGATTACAGTCTAATAATGTAATTTAAAAATATTTTTTACACTTTTATAAAAAAATTTATATATCATATATTTAATATCAAACTACTAGTAAAAAAATTACGAATTAGTTCTAAAACTTTTATTCAAATTTGTTGATGAACTTTATAAATTAAGCATTGCCCAATTTGAAGTTAGTTTATTTATTAAATGAGTTTTATTATATAAGTACAAACAAAGTATCGCGAAGCCGAGTTCCAAATTGGTCATGAACAATTGGACTCGTTTACAATACAAAATTAAACAAAGATACAAAATATTTCCATCTCCTGGTATATTAATAATGTATAACTGCAACATCATATTCAACAATAGCATCACCACTAGTTGTATTGAAAAAATACGTTTTCAGGGAGGCGAATCCTCGGGCCAACCGGAAATCACCAGTTCCACCGATAATAGGCAACTCACGGTAGGGTTCTAGAGCAGGATTTCGGCCTAAAATTGCAAGAGTGCTGCCATTGAACTTTCCACTAGTGAAAACCAAGGTCATGCCCATGATAAGACCCGCCTTCTTCTGATCAGCTGATCCATAAAACCCTTGAGCTCTGCCAATTTCCTTCGATGTTGGCTCAGGCCCTTCGGTCAACGGGTCATCTATCATAACAATCGAACCGAAAAGAGTTGGAGATTTGTCTGTAATATTGGATTTGGCTACCACCATTGTAGTTGGATTAGGCCCAGAAAATATATCATGAAAGTAGAAGTGGAGATGGGTCACTTTCTCCTTGGCATGAGAAAGCTGTTGAAGCCATTGGTCAATTTCTTTAGAGGTGCCATTAACCATTGGCACAGCTAAAGCCAGAAAGCAAGCTACTAGTCCAAGTGGGAGCTTCCCCATCTACCTTTATTTTTAGACAAAGTGAAACGAGGACTCGCAAATACCAAGGCCTTTAATAGATCAATGAAACAGTGGAGTCGGTAGAGATATGAATTAAAATTATCTAGTAATGACGCATCCATAAATTAATAAAAAGGGTTATTTAAAACAAATGCATATACTTTGGTCGCTTTTTGCACTTTAATAAAATATTTTCAGAATTGGTAATTTTATATATGAACTTTTTTAATTTTTACAATTCAATGCACCGATTGTTTTTCCAATAATTGGACAATGACATGTTATATATTTTACTACGTCAGATAACATCTTAACTCAAAATCAAAATGAAGCGTTTTAAAACTTAAAAAAAATATTGCATCTTCAAAATTAGAGCTTATGTTTTGTTATAGATAGGGTTGGGGTAATTTTTGAGAACGTATTATTTTTTTTAAAGTTTCAAAATACTGCATTTTAATTTTGAGTTAGGACGCTATCCGACATAGTAAAATATATATGTTTTTGGTTGATACATCATCACCCAATTAACGGAAAAACAATAGGTGCATTGAATTGTAAAACTTAAAAAAGTTCATGTATAAAATTGTTAAAATTTAAAGTATATGATTAAATTGCAGAAAGCACCAACATATATGCATTTTTTAAAATAATCCTTAATAAAATAAAGGGATTGAACATTAGTAGTACTATAAATTTTAAAAATTCCTTAATAAAGGAGTTCTATAAGAATGTAATAGTTTTTCTGTTAATTCTAGTCTGGTAACTCTCATATAATATGCTGATATGGCAAAAACACCTCGTCGTTTCTTTACATTTGAGCTTCTATTTCATTTGTTCTTCTTATCAGATCGACTATTTCTTCTTCCTTTCTCTTTGCAATTTTATTTTTTTTTCTTCCACGACTATTGTAAGACCCTTAGATGTCGGGGAAGGCTTGGCCAAGTATTTGTGCATTGCTCCTTGGCATAAGTCAGGTCAAAATGTGCAAGCAATGTGGTGGGAACTTGGAGGCAGCATGCAGGCTGCCATGGTCAAGTCTTGTGCTAGCTATTTGTGTGTGTGGCATGCACAAGAGTATTGGCTGGCATTGACAGTTGGCTAAGCAGCCTAAATTCATTGGTGCAAGGATTGGCATTCAGACAAGCCAGTTTGAGGTTGGCAGATTCAAGATTAACACTTGGTGGTGGTTATGAGAGGTTATGGCTGCATCCTAAAATCATGGGATTCAAATATGCCTCGGTGACAAGCTACCTACATGGCAGAGTTAGTTACTATGTCTGTAGGAACTGATGTTCAAAGTCCCTATTGGCAGTTGGGGGTATCAACTGCCTAGATAGTTATAGATTAAGGCAAAAAACTACCATGTGATAACTACCCCTTGTAATCAGTTTATATGTATAGGCATATGATGCCTTGGGATGATTTGTATGAGGAGTCCCATTGTAATTCTTGGTTATTTTGGTGAATAAATATCGGGTTGGAAGTGATTCCTATAAACTTTGTGTGTTGCCTTGAATTATTATTGTATTTGTATTGTTGTGTACTTGGGAAAAAATAATTGCCTTAGTGCATAGTTTGTGGGTAATTGTTTGTGGCTGAATCAAGTAGGCAGACTTGATTACCTTGCAAGACTGGTTTTTCCTAGGTGAAAATAAACCTCTAACAGCAACCATCTTTCTATTGATCTATTTCTTCAATCTCAACAGTAAATAACTATCTTTTTTTTTTTCTTATTTTAAAAATATATCTTATATCCACAGAAAAATACTCAACAAAGATTGCATCTTTGCCTTCAAAAGTTGAGCTTTCAATACCACCTAAGTAAAGAACAAGATCAAGAAGCTCATTGCTCTTTCTTCTGTTCTTCAACTCATCCATTTTCGTACATTTTTTGTTTGCAGATCAAGAATGTTAAGTCAAATTCAGGATCTTGATTTTATTAAATATTCAACTTCATCAATACTTTTGAATCTTTTTCAATAAAATCCATTTGAGTTATGAGGTTGTTCCTGATAAAGCATTAGACTTATGGATTAAATTTGACTATATTTAGGTATAACATGAGCAACTTTTTTCTTTAGTTGTTTTTAATTTATGAGTTTCTCTATAGGGTGATGATCTTATGATTAGAATGACAAACAAATCACCAGATAAAGATTAATGAGTTATGAATTTCATTGATGGGATTGCAGCTAGCTATAGGCTAAAGAAATCCTACAAGATGTTTGATTAAGAAATTTCAGAAGAAAAAAAATATGAAAATGAAGAAATGAACAAAAAGAAGAAGAAAATACAAGGCAAGTAGGCAACACACAAAATCAAAAAGATAAAATATGAAATTCTAACTTCTTTTTTGTTTTGAACTAATGAAATTGCACAAGGAAAAAAAAGAAAAAAATAATTTTTTTTTTGGAAAGGAAGAAAAAAAATAATTTAAATGGTGTAAAAATGAGATGACATGAAAATTAAAATGAGCAAAATATGAAATTCTTATAAAACTCGTTTATTAAGAAAATTTCCTTCATAACTTAATCGTGGAATAAGAGTAACAATGTTAGTACCCCTGAAATAAAACGTTAGTATAAGGTTTTTATTTGTTGGAAACAGATTAAGCATTTGTATCTACATAACAAGAGATAATTTTTTTTTCTTTTAAATCAACCACAATAGAATTCAATTTCTAAATCTCATAATGTCATTGAATAGGCATTACTTTTTCACTGGAATTTGTATTTCTTTTTTCTAAAATTCAGGAGCAGACCAAGCAAATAAATTATTATTATACATGGAAGTGGTTGAGCTTGAGCAGTTGAACCAAAGTAATTATCAGTTTATATTCTGTAGAATTAATTTATAATTAAGCAATTTCTGGCTGAGTCAAAGCACGAGGTTCCATGGTGTGGTGGTTAGCACTCTGGACTTTGAATCCAGCGACCCGGTTTGGCCTCCCGATGGGACCTCTTTTTGAATTATATTAATGATGATATTTTTATCTTTTAAAATCTCTAGTATTTGGTCTTTAATTAATATTCTTCTAACTTTGAAAAAAATACTTTAGGATTGAATTTCAACTTTTTTTTTTTTTAATAAAATCTCTACTTGTTGATCTTTAATTAATATTCTTCTAACTTTTGAAAAAAAAAAAAAAAACATACTTTAGAATTTGAAATCCTAAAATTTTTAAAATGTGTCCCCTAAAAAATGTTGTAAAGTTTGAAAGAATCATATAAGCAAAATACTTTAGTTAAAATATACTTTAAGTTATAGTATAGTCTTTGAAAATTTTTTTTGCATTCCCTTATGAATCTATATATATATATATATATATATATATATATATATATATATAATGTTGATGCATGATACTTGAAACAAAATTTTATCAGTACTTGAAAATGAAGATAAAAAGCTTTATTAGCATCTTTTTTCTAATTTATTATTAAGTGTTTGATTACTTGATAAATGCCGATAGTAAAATTAAATATTTAGTTACAATTGGCTGTTATGTTTGTCTATTATTGAGATTTGGTGTCATGCTACTTAATTTTAATAAATAAATAATTAAACCAAAAATAATAAATTTAATATTATAATTTCAGATTAAAATAAAAATTAAATTGCAATTTTTAGATATTTTCTTCTTATTGGGCATTTAGTAATGTTGCATGTGGTAAAGACGAAGAAACTAAACAATGACTTTATGAGTAATGAATGCTGACCATCGGCATTGCATTATGTAGAGATTGAAATGCAACATAAAAAAAACTTGAAATTTTGTCATCTTTCTATCATACACATGGCATATAAAATACGTTAATTGGCAGAAAGTTGGTGATGTTCCATTATGATAGTGGGTCTGTTGGAATTTTCAGGGAGGAGATAATGATGAGATTGCTAAACTAACTCGCATACTTTAGCAAGAATAATGACTTTATAAATTTTTATTTAATTTCAAATCAAATAACATTAAGTGGGGTTCAGCAGGACAGGCATAGTGTTGTCTGTTTAGAAATCCATCGGTATGAGAAAAGAAACTATAGTGTTGTATCTTATGATCATTATATTAGTTTTGGACGACTTCTAACAAACTAAAGAGTCATAACAAAAGACTAAAAATTCTCAACAAATTCGCAAGTATTAACCCATAATTTAAGAATATGAAAATATAGCAGAAAAAAAAATTCAGGTCAGTTCATTGTTGAATTATATTCTATAACAGGGTCTGAACGGAAAAAAAGATTGAGATTCAACAAAAATCATTGCATAAGATAAACATAAATTGCGAAAATAAATTTGAATTGGTGACCTGATTAAATTTTTTTTTTTTTTCAATTTTTACTTGGACGAAAAGTATTTTTAGATTGCAAATATGCACTGTCAATCTATCCCCAAATGCATTCTTGATTTTGGGTTATTTTTTTATTTATTTTTAATTATTATTATTATTATTATTGTCATGATAATGATCATATTTGAAGAAATTTTTAAAGGTTTAAAACATCTTAAAATCCCTGAACTTTTCAGTTTTCTTTCAATTGATCTTATTGAATGTTTGACTTTAATTGAATTCTTAAACTTTGATTTTTTTGATTTTTATGTAAGTTAATATCCGTTAAATTTGAACCGATTTGCATCAAGTTAATTCCACGTTATATTGATTTTCATTAATATTTAGGTTGAAATCATCATAAACTCCTTGAACTTTTCGAGTTTCATTCGATAAGTTTTTAATAAATTACTACATAAATTTAATTCTTAAATTTTTATTTTTCTAATTTTATATTCTTTAGTAGACATCGACAAACTACATGTCAATAAATGATGTGTAATGCTACTATTTAATGAACCTTATGCAATTTATAATAATATTTATTTGTAAATTTGAACTCAACTCGAGATTGACTCATAAAAAAAACTCGAATTCAGCTCAAGTTTAGCTCATTATTTTAATATAATATTTTTTAGTTATTTATTTTTTATATTTAAATAATATAATTTTAATTTACTTCCAATTATTAATAATAAAAATTTTTACATTGCTAATTTCACTTTTTCATCAAAATATTTATATATCAATATCTTTTGATTTAAATTTTTTTTTTATATATGTAATATTAATATGCTACCATAAACTTCAAATAACATAAATTATAACTTAAGTTTACTATTTTATTATTAATTATTAAAATTATAAAAATTTAAATTGTCACATATGTGTGCTTAGAATAGCCAATAGAAATTTATATAATTAATTTAAGTCTCAAATAGGTAAGCATGAACTTGATTGTATTATAGTAAAATCAAGAAGGGTGTATGTATTATAGTAAAATCAATAAGGGTGTAATTGGAAAGAATGGCAGAAAAAAAAAGATTAAATAATCAAACAAATAAAACATTAGGGAGTTAATAGGAAGTTGTCATGGTGAGGTGTCAATTAAGTCTCATGCTATAAGACTCGTATTAAAAAAATAAAAAAGGAGCAACCTGTGTTAAAAACGCAGAGGAGAGGAAGGACTCTACATTCTTTTATCGCAGACAAAGGAGAAGAAGAAGCAAAGCTTCTACTTGTAGAGAAAGAAGAGAATAGTACCAAGGAGCTGGAGAATTGATTGTTTTGGGGTTTATATAAGTAAGATTTCATATGTATGTCATGTTTTTTTCAAGAATTCAACTTGATCTTGGACATGCATTCATGGAGTTTTGATAGTTCATAAGTTATATTGTTTTTGCTCTATAGGAGGTCAGTTTATTGCTAAAGAAAGGTGAATTAAAGGGGTTTAGAGTTAGGTTTTGCTACCTGAAAATTTGTGAGTGTTTCCTATATACCCATCTCTTGATGATTTTCTTTGAAATCCATCTTGGTTAATTCTTGTGATAAGCTGGAATTCTTTTCTTGAATATACCTTCTTGCTCATCTAAAATGAAACTTTTTATATCATGTTTTAATAAGTTGATTGAACGTGAGTTTTGCTTAATTATTTCTTGAGATGAAGCCATGTTGTTGTAGTTTGATTATTCTCTTTCTTTATTTTGTTGAGAAATTCAAGTATAATGTGTTGTTATGAGAAAATTTATGATCTAATCCAAAGTTGAGGTTAAAGTTATTATGGTTTGAGAAATTGTGACAACCAAACTACAATTTTACGAAATTTGAAAGTAATGATATCAGTTTAATGATAAATTGCTGTGAATTTTGACTTAAAATCTTGAAAATGCCAAATATGAGGGTTTAGTATGTATAGCAGAGGCATCAATATCGTATCTAGCCTATTGCATGTTCTGTACTGCAAATTGCTTGATTGTATTGTTGATCACCTATTTGTATAGCCAATCACCTGAACTCTATACTCAATGCCTATATACTCAGAAAATACAAAATTTAATTTTGAAAACTAATTTAAAATAAAAAAATTCACACCAATAACACTACAAAATGTTCAATACATATTATCACAAATTTCTCATATGGAAAGTTTAAACTTGAAGATATGTAATGTTAATCTCATAATGTAAATTATATTTAAATTCTAAACTAAATTATAAAATACTCTTTAAATAAGTTCTCAACCCAAAGAAAATTAAATAAGTTTAGATGATGTATTAAAACTTCAATAGCAAAGATTACTATCAAATTCTTAAATGAAGCATAATTACGATTACCAATAAATGGTTAAAGCCATAATACTTTTGTAACAATAATTTTAAAACTCAAGAGCAAAACCATGAATAGTTTCAATAATATATATATATATAAAATGATGAGTTGAGATACGAGTAAAGTTGAGTTATAGTTGGCTAATAGATTTGATAACTGTCTTAGGACAATGCATAGATTTATTATGCCTTTGGGATGAATTTATGTGGTTTATACATTTAGAGCGAATTTGTGTGATTTATACCTTTGGGGCAAATTTATATGATTCAAAATGTCATACAGAACTTATTAAGAATTATGTTATGAGATACAATCGGTGTGGACTGTAAGAGCGATATGAGTTTCGATATTGAGATTGAAATGTATGGATATACAAAGTTGTATATGAGCTATGTTATGATACAATATGATGTATATTATACGATAAATATGCATAGTCATAAAATAAAGCTTAATTGCTAAAAAATGTATAATATACAGTACAATGATCTTAATGATCAAAATATCAGAATTGAAATATGAGAAAGTGAAATTATACGATCATTCAAATGAGAAGTCCATATTTATAAGAACTCAAATTTTGAACTAACGAATATTATACCGAGAATAATGATAATTATATAAAAAAATACAATATTTGGTATTAAAAGTTTAATTCTACATGAGCACTCTGTTTATTCTTTAAAATTGTTATGCATCGATTGACATTCATTTTCGAGTGCTCCTTATTGTGTTGATCTATCCTTATTATTGTTTACACTCACTGGGTAATTTTCTTACGAAATTACTCACACTCGCTTTCTTTTATATTTCCAGCATAGGTATATTATTGTTGTATAACTAGTATATATGAGATAGTAATGCAGTGGACCATAATGACTTACGAGGTGACCATGACGGAGACACTAGTTAGGTATATTATATGTCATGATGTAGATACTGAATTAGCTTTTAGAGTTGGAGTTGAGCCTATTGGAGCCTCTGTGTGCATATTTGTCATTAGGGAGGATTATCTAGACTGTATTTATAACACCCAACCCCACCACAACCCTTGTTAAAAAGTCACATACTTGACCTTCCTAACTTCAGTACTGATGTGGTCGAGTATTACTTCTTTCTTAATCATCAACTAGTTACCTCTTAATCATATGAATATAATACATTCCAAAATTTCTCCATCACCATTATACATAAATCTTGCAATGCAAATCATTAATTTACAACTGTTTAAAACTATAACATATTGTTACCAAATATTCTATCTAAATAATATTCTTAAGATTCTTCACTACTTTTGCTTCCCTTATTAAATATCTAGCTATCTTTCAGATAGCCACTTAACTTTGAAAAATTTAATAAAAAGGAGTGGTGAGTATTTCCGACGGAAAATACTCAGTGAGTGAACAAATTAACAAAAAATAAAATATTTTAATGAATTTTGATATCTCAAAAGATGAAAGCTCAAACGTACAATTTAGAATAAGGTCATAATAGTACTGTTAAAGTGAACTATATGCATATTACGGTGATATCGGACATAGTATGATCTAATATTACACAGAACACAATACCAAAGTTAGTATGCATACGACAACTTAAGTGTGATCATCACTTAGGCCAAATATTAACTAAAATATAAAATCCTAATTAATATATGTATCTGGCCTCAGGCAGCAGAACAATATATACCTTGGATATGGTCTTTCATTTACAAGCGAGAATATATACCCGACCCCACGCAACGCCCATACATACTTACATATTTAACCACTTTATAACCATAGGATAGAATGTGTACCCGGCCCCAGGCAATGACTATACACTATTACCAACTTATATCTTTAAGGTAACATATGTATCTAACCCCTGACATTAGCTATACACATTTATCAATTATATCTACAGGGTAAGATATATACCCGGCCTCAGGCATCAGCTGTACTCATCTACCAATCCTGTCATATCCCCGACATAGACTTACTAACTTTTAGTACTATATGCATTGATTCTCATTATTATATCAATCACTCGTGAGTTGCTATGTCCCGAACACAGTCTTACGTCTCATAATTTCAGTATATTTTTAAATCTGTTTATGTTTCTAATCAATAAAAACTCTGTATTTACATCGTAAATCACATATACAAAAAATCTGGGTTAAACACCGATCAGAAATAACTTAGATAATATTTTAAACTACTGTGGCATTGGCACAGTGCAGAGGCACCGCATCTGTGGCCATTGAGGCACCGCTTGATCATCTTCATGTCACTAAAGCACCGCCTTATTAGCTTACAGAGGTGTCACCTTAGTAAGCAGGGCCATTATTGGACTGAGGCGTCGCCTTTGTGTATTGAAGTGCCACATCTATGCAATTAGGCGCTGCTTGATCGCATCACTGTAATATTCAAATTTTTTAATTTTTAATAACAAACTCCAAAATCAATTCCAAAACATCCCAAATCTTTCAAAAATAAGTATAGAACTGAAAGATTGAAGAAAAGAAGTCCACTCACCAAACTATTAGTTCCTTCTCTTCTCATTCTCCCTATCTCTTCGCGGCTTCTTCTTCTTCTTCTCCCTTTTTCTTTTCTTTTCTTTTTTTTTTCTTTTAGTTGCAAATATGGTGGTTTAGCCATATTTCCCTTTTATCCTCTTAACTTTATTTTTTTAAATTAAGTCCTTCCTCCAAGCTTATTTTTCTTATAATTTAGTCTTGACCTAAAATAACTTTAATTATACAGGTACGGACATGATAATTATCTCCCTCTAAAAGAATTTTATCCTCGAAATTTAGGGAATACTCATCATGTTATTATTAAAAATCTCTTTACCTTAATCCTTATCCTTATCTTCATTACAACTACAATTATATTTTTCAGAATTCTCTACATCACAATTCAATTTAATAATTTTATCATTTAAATTCTCGTACTAATAACATACTTGCTTCTTATCAATAGCAAATACTGCTATTTTATCCATCATACCTCAAGATAAACGGTTCCTTAATTCATAGATTTTAAAAACCACAATTACAATTAACATAAATTAAGTTATAATACTATAATTTTCCTTTCTGCTAAGGAGTCCACTTTACAAATTAATTATACATTCTATCGCATTATGCATATTTGTTCTTTTTCTGTTCAGTTACTATAAACCCTCTAGCTTACTGAGCATTACTGACCACACTAGCTCACTGACCTGCAAGTTCTTTCTGAGATAGTCCTATATTCTCACTTGTTTCATTTTGCTCCCCTCCTCATCTATTGGGGTTTGGGGTTTACGTCCCCTCATTGAGTGTAAAGCACCTGATTCTAGCACTATCAGCTCTATTAACACCATCTCTGGACAGTCACGAGCATAATGCCCTATCTCATTACACTGATAACACCGCACTCTTGTGCGTCTACTATAAATTCCTGCATGATGACTTTTGTATTCATTATACCATGACACTGTATATATTTTTCCAACATCTACTTGTCCAGGTGGTGCCATAGGTTGCCTTATTGATGCTTGACTTCATTGAGGTTTATCATTTCTTCCACTTTTAATATTTTCTTCTAAATTAAAGGTAAACTTCAATACCTTATTCTCATTCCAAAATTTCATCCCCTTTTGTTGCTCAGCTTTTTCTAACTCATTATCTAACCTTTCTTGCTCCATGGCTTTCTCAACCCAACCTCTAAAGGTTGTGCCAGCGTATAGATTAAGCTTTCCACATAGGGAGACATTCAATTCATCCTTAAACTTGTCACATTTCATTTCCTTCATGGGATACACATCTTTTGCATACCGATATAGATCTTTAAACTTGTCATTATATTCCCTGATAGTCATCGAACCTTATACCAAGTTTATAAAAGATGCTCTCTTTTACTTCTGAAATATCTCAGTCAAATACTCCTTATTGAACTCCTCTTTAAATATTGGCCAAATGAAAGCCTCTCCATATAAATTTCTTACCCGGATCAACCAATCATCAGCTTTATCAAACATAAGGCCATATATGTTACTCACCTTCTCTTCTTTGCTTAACTGTAATGTAGTAAAAGCTTTTTTCACGGTCTTAACCCACTTGTCAGCTTGACCAGGGTCTAAAGTGCCATAGAAATCATATGCTCCATACTTTTTAGCGTATTCGATAATGTCTCCTGATTTTTTATACCTTTCTCTCTCTGATATTACCGTTGCCATTATACGTGCTAAATCAGTAGCATCTATATATACCACTGGTAGTGCTTGCTGATTCGACATGTTCACAGGCATTATGGGTTGCGGCGGTTGGTAATTATTTTACGCTCTCCTAAGTACATTCTCAAAAATTAAGATAGAAGCAGTCGGTTTTGAACTAGCTTGTTGACTACCTATTCGAGCATCACATGTTTCATTCCTATCGTTGCCAACTGATACTAACGATGGAGGTGATGGTCATAAAAATGCTCGACCTCTAGTCGAGATATTAGCCAACTCTACCAATTTTGCTCTATTATCTTGGATACCATGTCCTCTACCTCAACCTCTACTATGTCCATGACTTCGACCTCGACCTCCTATATGACCCCCTCTAGTTCTTGCCATCTCTCAGAAATTCAAAATTAATATAATCAAATACTATCAAAACTCATATCATCACTAATATCCATCAAATTATATATTCCTTAGTGTATATAGAACATAATAACCTTGGCTCTAATACCAAAATTGTAACACCCAACCCCATTACAACCCTTGTTAGAAAGTCGCATACTTGACCTTCCTAACTTAAGTACTGATGTGGCCGAGTATTACTTCTTTCTTAATCATCAACTAGTTAACTCTTAATCATATGAATATAATACATTCCAAAATTTCTCCATCACTATTATACACAAATCTCGCAATGCAAATCATTAATTTACAACTGTTTAAAACTATAGCATACTATTACTAAATATTCTATCTAAATAATATTTTTGAGATTTTTCACAACTCCTGCTTCCTTTATTAAATATCTAGTTATCTTCCAAACAGCCACTCAATTCTAAAAAATTTTAAAAAAAGGAGTGGTGAGTATTTTCGGTGGAAAATACTCAGTGAGTGAACAAATTAACAAAAAATAAATTATTTTAATGAATTTCAATATCTCAAAAGATGAAAGCTTAAACACACAATGTAGAATAAGATCATAATAGCACTGTTAAAGTGAACTATACACATATTACGGTGATATCAGATATAGTATGATCCAATATTACACCGAACACAATACCAAATGTCAGTATGCATACGATAATTTAAGTGTGATAAGCACTTAGACCAAATATTAACTCAAATGCCAAATCCTAATTAATATATGTATCTGGCCCCAGGCAGTAGAACAACATATACCCTGGATATGGTCTTTCATTTACAAGCGAGAATGTATACCCAGCCCCAGGCAATAGCCATACATACTTATATATTTAACCATTTTATAACTATAGGGTAGAATATATACCCAGCCCCAGAAAGTGGCTATACACTTTTACCAACTTATATCTTTAAGGTAACATATATATCCGGCCCCTAACATTGGCTATACACATTTACCAATTACATCTATAGGGTAAGATGTGTACCCGGCCCCAAGCATCGGCTGTACTCATCTACCAACCCTTCTATATCCCTGACATGGACTTACTAACTTTTAGTACCATATGCACTAATGCTCATCATTATATCAATCACTCGTGAGTTGTTATTTCCCGAACATAGTCTTACATCTCATAATTTTAGTATATTTTCAAATCTATTTATATTTCTGATTAATCAAAACTCTGTATTTACATCGTAAATTACATATATCACAAATTTAGGTTAAACACTGATCAGAAACAACACAAATAATATTTTAAACCACTGAGAAGTCGGTACAGTGCAGAGGCGCTGCCTCTGTGGCTGCTAAGATGCCACCTTATTGGCTTGCAGAGTGCTCACTAAGGCGCCGCCTGAGGGCCATTGTTTGACTGAAGTGTCGCCTTTGTGCATTGAGGTGTCACTTTTGTACAATCAGGCGGCACCTGATCGCACCTCTGTAACATTTGAATTTTTGAATTTTCAATAACAGACACTAAAATCAATTCCAAAACATCCCAAATCTTTCAAAAACAAGTATAGAACTAAAAGGTTTGAAGAAAAAAAGTTCACTCACCAAACTGTCGGTTCCTTCTCTTCTCATTCTCTCTCTCTCTCTGGCACTTCTCCTTCTTCTTCTCTCTTCTTCTTTTCTTTTCTTTTTTTTTCTTTTAGTTGCAGATATGGCGATTTAGCCATATTTTTCTTTTAGCCCCTCAACTTTATTTTTTTCAATTAAGTCCTTTTTCCAAACTTATTTTCCTTATAATTTAGTCCTGACCTAAAATAACTTTAATTATTTGGGTACGGACATGACAATATTTTTACCACTATTCGAGTCTTTTTATGAGACCACTACTGACATGCAGATCACTTTGACCTGCCTGTGAGCTGTGGGAGCATAATGATCTTTTTGACCTTTTGCTATATGGCTAGGCTACACCCTTATTGCAATATTTATTCTTTTTACCTGAGAGTTGAATGATGATTGTTGAGCTGTAGTTAGAGTGGTATAGGACTGGGATGCACATCTATGCTCTGATGGAGATTCTGAGTCTTCCTATAGAGGGTTATCGGAGCATATGATGTTATTGTATTTTATATTCAGTTACATGATAACGAGTACTCTTTACTATCATAGAGGATTATGTATATATAGAACTTTTATGTATTTAAATACTTATCTTAAGTCAAGATATTAGAATATTATTCTACTTACCATCTATATATATTCTTATGGAGTTATATTGATTATTAATTATTTATATTTAAATTATTACCATACAACATCATGCCTTTGTAAAAGATTCTTTTTAGATAATAGTGTCTAGAATAAACAACAACAACAACAAATTAATAAAAAGGAGAGAGCAACCAATAATCTCATATATAGCAACAACACCAAACTAAATAGATAGGACATTAGCAATTCTATTAAACAGAAATAGCAAAACCACATAAACTATAGACAAAGAAAACATTTTAATATACAACAAAAACCACAAATAGTAGATGTTTAGGACCGAATCAAAACACATAAACATAGACAATAGATTAATAAAACTAATCTTCTTAACATCCACTAATAAAACGATAAAAGCAATTATACAATAACAACAAAAAGTATATAGGCAAAAAGCTTTTCAAAAAGAATATAAAGCATCAATAACAATATCATGACAACTTAAATTTATAAAGTATTCAACTTAAACTGACACCACAGACTATAACAGTGGAATAATTAGTAGCAATATGAATTGCAGAATGCTCACTGCAGTCAAACATTCAAAAAAGACTTTATTGAATTAATGAATGCTGATGGACTAGAATAGTTAATAACAATCAAGATAGTAATATGAAAAACCATTAACCAAAAGATAAAAAGCAAAACCACAAAAAGCTAATAAAAGGGCATGACCTGTATAGTATAGTATTAAAACGAATGGGGAACTAAATTTGAATTGAAAAAATGATAAGATAGAAAATTATAAGCTTGTGTTCATTATAATATACAAAGGCCAAAAAATAATTATATAAAATATCAGAAAATTAAACTACAATAGTTGGTAAGAACATGCTTTTATAATTTCTAATTAAAATCAATGAAGTGCCCATTGAGAACTATGTACTCAATCTTTTGACTAGTTGACCTCCACATATTCGTTGTCATACTAGTCTTATTGACATTCTTTAGTAGTGACTTCAACTTTTTCTTCTTTATTTCACACACTTGCACACAATTCTTCTTAATTATGATGTTAAAAATTTTCTCCCATTCAGGCATACTAGACCTTTGCATTATATTGAAACCTTCTTCCTCTACAATTGTAAAAGAATGCTCATGTATGAGGATTCAATGTGCAATTACATTTCTCATTTTTAGCATATCAAACTTTCCATTAGTAATATCGGGTGTAGTAAATTTAACATCATCTTTTGAATCTACGATATGAAATAAAAATTTAATATCTCAAATGTACCTTTAAGTATCTTGAGAAATGAGTGATGCTCTTAATTATTGGAACATGCAACTTAGTCTTGCAATGGTTGTATTCAACTTTCTTATTTTCATAGAGAAGTATCACTTCGTTGAAGTCCAACCAAATAGTATATGTCTTTATTTGTTTTTTCATTTCAAATTAAAAATCACCCTCTTCTATATTATGATATGTAGTAGTTTCAGTAGTAGTAGGCATTACATCTAGATCATGATCTAAAAAAAGTTAATCATTAGATAAAATTTGGCCCAAAGGTATATCAACTTGGGTAAAGGAAACTTTAGATGGAGAGGAAGACATATTTAAAAAAATTTTCAGTAAAATATAGTTAATAAAACATCTTAAAAAATTAATGAAAGTGGGTTATAAAGAAACAATGAAATAATTAATAGAAAAATTTTCATCAAATAGATGGTGTGCTTGATAGATAGAAAAAGTGAATTGAGAAGCAAATACTATCATCAGTAGTTGAGTGCACAATTTTTGTAATAACATTGCATTTTAACTTATTCTTTGTCATATCAATATTAACAAAGGATATAGAACTTAACAACACATAAAATGAACAAAAGAATTTTTTTTGAAAAAAACCTTCACTTGTGAAGAAAGCATTATCTTAGGCTAAACTTTTCCACAAGTTTTACTTTTCCTTTTTCCTTGTCTTCTCTTGTTCTAATGATTTAAAAGGTTGAGCTGCTTACTTGTCTCTTTTAAGAGAGTCACTTTTCTTGTCTTATCCTTCTCTTTGTAAAAACTATATCAAACAATAAATAAAATAAGAAAATTAAAGGCCAACCAATCAAAGAACAATTAGAGCATTAATTAGCTTTTATGAAACACAAATCAAAAACTCATTGAAATAACATCATAAGATGAACTGTAGATAAAAATTAGAGAAATTTTTTATCCAACAATTGAAACCTATGACTATTTATAGAGCTAGTAAGAGACCTATCAAATTGGAGGGAACTTAGTCTAGACCTTAGTCTCCTTCGAAAAGTCAAATTTCAGTTCTTAAAAAAACTCTAAATGGCGAAGAGTTCGTAATTCAATCCTGATCATGTTTTAGTCATAAATTCCTAAGGCTATCATTCATTTTTAATTATAAGGACAACATCAGCTTTAAAAATTTGCTATTATTCTATTTCCATTATACTTCTTATTTTTCATTTCAATCCGTGTAGACAATAAATGATTATAATGAATGGATGAAAAGTAAGTTCGACAAGATTTGGAAAAGATAAAAAGTTGAGACCTTGAAGAGTAACTTCTAAACTAGTGTCTCTAAGGCTGATATTGGTGACACTTCCCACTTAATTGCAAGTAAACCCCAAACCAAGAATTACAAGGACTACATAAGTTTTGAGAAGACAATAGAGATTGGCTTTAAAAATCAAGAGTAGCTTTCCATTATAGGTTTGATTTAGCTCTGTAAATAGCAAAATAATGATAGTTTTCAAGGTTAGGAGAAAAAGGACTGAAGATCAATACTAGCTATAAAGGCATGAAGCCAATGGATTTTTAGGCTATAATTGTAATAAAAATTAAAAAAATAGAATTAGTTATAAGATTTAATTAAGAAGAAATTTTACCAAGAAGAAAAAGGAGTTGGTTGGGTATTTCAACTCCTCAATCTTAACGAGAGTTTTTTAGTTTAGTTTTATAGTTAGAGAAAAGTAGTAAATATAATAAATACAAAGGGTAAACTAGTAAATATATAAAAGTTTGATAAAGCTCACGAGCCTACCGAGTAAAGTATTATACAGACTCAAGCTCGACTTGACAGACTACCTAAGTAGCTTGAGCTTGAGTTCAACTTGATAGACAATCCAAGTAGCTTTACATTTTTTCTTCATTAATCTCTATATATTTTTATGTACTCCACCATGTATTCATATGTATTTTGATTATTTCAATTTAAGTCCTCTCAAAATAATCTATATAAATATATATAATAAATCTAAGTACCACATTCTGATATCCTATAATTCAAACATGAGGCATGCTCAGCAGGAAACACATTAACCTTCAAATTTCCCTCTCCTGACTCTCTCCATTTCCTTTCTTTATTTTATCATCCTTTCACCTTTTATTTTTTCAGTTTTGCCACACCTTTTAGTTTCTATTTTTCTTTAATTTTAACTTCGTTCATTTTTTTATATATTATTTTTTTAAGTTCTTGAGCTTTTTCCACTTAAATAGTGACATTTGAGTTCAATTTAGCAATGTACTATTTACTAACTTTAAGACCTTTGACTTGGATTGCATATGTTGTAAGGTTTCTAAAACATGAAGTAGATACAACGGAAATCATATTAAAAAATTTAAAGTAGAAGGTATTTTATTTTTAAAAACCATGTAGGTCTGGAATTACAAATTGTTATTAATTTCTTAATGTTCATTTCATGTACCATTGATTTTCAACCCCTTCAATGTCATTTTAACTAAGTTTATAATCAATTGTAATCAAGAACAAATGGTTTGAGTGTAGAATTTTCTTATGAACTAGGTGGTTTGTAAATATTTTTAGTAATTTAAACTATGTCCAATCATGAATGCAACAAGCTCATGGTTTTTTTTCTTTGGGTAACTTTACTTTTATCCCTTAATGCTCTCTACAAATGATCTTTAGATTTACTTGTGAAACCTTAGTATTGCTATATGCAAGACATAAAATACATGTACATATATCAGTTCCTTATGGTTCAAAGTGGGCAAGATAGTGGAATGAGATTAACAAATAATATGCACATAATTCAAGCACGAGTAGGCCAGGTGTATTCTAATTTGCAAATTCATGCACATTATGTACCTTTTTTTAATATTGGAGTGGAAAATTTATGTACTTCTTGCATATAAATTTAATTTTACAATCATGTTTAACTAGAAACTCATTTCTTGCCAGCCTCTATTAAACAGTGTTAACCATCTCCACCTCCACTTTTTGGCATTGCGCATCCAGGTATGTTGTCTAGTGATTGGCAAGTTGTATATGGTTGGATAATTCTTGGACTATCATATGTTAAAATGGCCATTATATTGAGTAGATTCTAATCTATAAAGATCTTCAATAGGTGGAAACATGTAAAATACACTAGGACTGCTTGTATTTATTGAAGTAGAAGACTTGCTGGAGAAAATAAAGTTCATATAACCAATCACTACCTATTTATGGTTGCAATCTTATTTGCTTTAAGTTATTCAATTAAATATAACTGAAATTGTTTTTTCATACTATTATTGGTTATTATACAAAGCCAATATCTTTGATCTTATCAATAAATGTTACTTTTTCCTTGACAATTACATCATTATTTATTTATGTAAATTTATTAACTCTAAAGATAAATAGTAATTAATAAGAGGCTTTGTGCATGCAGCAAAGCAATTGAAGCCAATCAAAACTAGGGCCTAGGATAAGGATGAGGAGAAAAAAAACGTATGATTAAAACTCTAAATTTTGGAGGCTTACATATGCATTAATTTTTCATCTAGATTAGATAGATTTGATTGTTTTTATATACTAATATAGGTGATTAATGTTCATTGAGGAACAAACAAATAATGATTTCTCCTTGATCAGATTCCAAAGAATGGTAACTTTTAGTTTTTTTTAGCTTGCTGGTAGAGATACTGCAAAAGTTATATTTATTTTATACTACTATTTTTGAAACCCTAAAAAATTAGGATTTTTATGTTAAATTCATATATAGATTTAATTTAATTTTTTAGTTAGAAACTTTGCATGCAATGATAACTGGTGTTTTCTCTAAAGATAAAAGCTTGCTACTTGAAGCTACTACACAGTTTTGAAAACTACTTTTAATTGGTAATTTAATTATAAATTATGAATTTATTATTATGTTATCTTCATGTTAATGTTTTTAGCTCAATATTAAAAATAACATTATAAAAGGATAACTTTGCTCTTTGTTGATTTGTTCTTTTCTGTGGCCACAACTAGTACTAGAAGCAGGTACATTTCCTTTTTTTACTATTCAATTAATTATATCAATTATTACATATTTGTTTTAGTATTTGACGCAGCATATAGCACGAATAATCAAACACATTGATTATTAGAAAGGAAAAACAATCTCAATCCAGAGAATAAAAAAAAGTAAAAGCTTGATTTGATTAATAAAAATTGAATAATAATCTCCACAAACCTAACATAGGTATTTATAGTCTAGGAAATAAATGACTAAGATAGGAATAAAAAATAAAGTCCCAAAATAACTAAAAGAAGTCAATAAAAATCTTCCATCAATGCCTAGTCAAGACACGAGCGTGTTTAATGCCCCAAATTATGGCAGTGTAGTACACAGGCTCTTACACGGCCGTGCCTCCAAGCCATGTACCTTTCTAGTTATTTTTAACGTCCTTTACACTGTCATATACATGGTCATGTCTCCAAGTGTGTATGCTTCTATCCATTTGACACCCTAGTTATATAGGCATGTGGCTTGACACACGGGCGTGTGTCAAATTTTTCTTATCATTCACCTCCATTCACAAAAAACTCGACCTCGAGTGACCATCAGGGTACCAAGGCTCATATCTGGCTAAAACAAGGTAATGTCTGTAACATTAAAAGTCTTTATCCCCATCCATGCCGATAAATCAATAACATAGGCATTGTCATTGATCTTTCGAACTACCTTGTAAGGCCCATACTTGCATTATTAGAGCTTGCTATGACTACCCTGTATCCTTGCTTTGCTGATGAACACCATGACTTCATCACTAACATAGAAGACCTTGAAACGCCTATGCTTGTCCGCTTTAGCCTTGTACCTTGCATTATCTTGCTCAAGCTTGTTTCTAACATGTGATTGCACCTCTTGAACCTACTTTGCTAAGTCCTTAGCTGCCACATTGGTACCCGGCACCTTCTAAAGCTTCACCAAATCGAAAGCATGGTTAGGACACTTCATATACACAATAAAGAAATAGATTTTACCTTTAGCACTATGAACTGCATTGTTGTAGGCAAACTCCGCTTGTGTTATAGCAAAGTCCCACTATTTAGGTCGATCCATGCAAATACTTCTCATAAGATTACCCAATGTCCTATTCACCACCTCTGTCTATCCATCAGTCTATGGATGTGATGTACTACTGAAGTTTAAAGAAAAATCAAACATCTTCTAAAGTGTCATCTAGAAATGACTACAGAACTTGGTGTCTCTGTCAGAAGTAATGCTCTTAAGTACTCCATACAATCTTATGACCTCCCTAAAGAATAGTTTGGCTATAGAAGATGCATCTGCAGTCTTCTTACATGGCAAGAAATGTGCCATCTTGGAGAACCTATCCACCACAACAAACACATAATCCATACCTCGTTAAGTCTATAGTAAACCCAACATAAAGTCCATCGAAAGGTCCTCCTATATAGCATTAGGAACAAGCAATGGCATGTATAATCCTGTATTTTGAGTCTGTCCCTAGCTATCTGACATTCATAATACCTAGCCATAAGATTAGTGACATCCGTCTTCAATTTAGGCCAATAGTACGTCTTTTTCATAGCCTCAATAGTCTTGTCTCTACCAAAATGACCCCAATCCACCACCATACAAATCCCTAATGACTTTCTCATGAATAGATGTGCGAGGAAGACACAACTATCCAATTTTCATAAAAAACCCATCATGTATGTAAAAATCATCACAAGGTTGCTTCTTCACACAATTAGCCCAAACCTTGCTGAAATCATCATCATCCACATATAACTCCTTCAATACCTCAAAACTCACTATCTCCCAACTAAGAGTCTTCACCAAAGCCACACGTCTACTGAAAGCATCAACCACCTTATTTTATTATCCTGATTTATAGACAAGCTTATAAGGAAACTTCTCAATGTAAGCTAACCACCTAGTATGCATATCACTGCTAATATGCTTCTGTGTACTTAAATATTTCAATGCTTGATGATCAGTATACAAAATAAAGTCCTTAGCTATAAAATAGTGCTCCCAAGTCTTCAAGTCCCTTACGACATCATAGAACTCCTTATCATAGGTAGCCTATTTTCTCCTAGCCTCACACAACTTCTCACTAAAGAAAGTTACCGATCTCTTTTCTTGAGATAAAACAGCCCCAACACCTACACTATTAACATCACACTCTACCTCAAACAGTTTCCTAAAATTAGGTAATGCTAATACAGGTGTTGTACTCAACTTCTCCTTAATCAAAGCAAAACTACTCTCTTGCTCTTCACCCCACTGAAATCTCTCCTTCTTTAAACACTCAATAATAGGTGCAACAATACTACTGAAGTGCTTAATAGACCATCTATAGAAAGTTACTAACCCATGAAAACTCCTCACATCACTCATATTCTTTGGGGTAGGCCACTCCTTAACTGCTTTGACCTTTGCCTCATCTACTTTAATCCCATCACTACTCATAACATATCCAAGAAACAATAAACTATCTTGCATAAAATCGCATTTTTTTAAGTTAGCATATAGTTTATTCTCCATCAACACTCTAAAAACCTCTCTAAGATGTTCTATATGCTCTTCCCTAGTCTTACTGTGAATCAGGATGTCATCAAAATATACCACAATAAATTCATAAGTCGTATGAATGTACTTGGAGCATTAGTGAGGCCAAAGGGTATGACTAGCCACTCATATAATCCATCCCTTATCTTGAATGTCATCTTCCACTCATCTCCTAGATGGATTCTGATATGATAGTAGCCACTCCTCAAATCTATCTTGCTAAACAACACCGCTCAACTCAACTGATCAAGTATGTCATCCAATCTCGGAATTGAAAACCTATACCTTATGGTAATTTTGTTGATTGCTTTACTATCCACACACATTTGCCAACTCCCATCCTTTTTAGGTGTCAATATAGTTGGAACTGCATATGGGCTCAAACTAGTCTATATATGTTCCTTGCTCAACAACTCCTCTACCTTCTCCCTCAAGATCTCATTCTCCTTCAAACTCATCCTGTAATGAGGTAAGTTAGCCAGAGTAGCTCTAGGCACCAAGTTAATATGATGTTGTATGTCCCTCATAGGAGGTAAACCTATAGGTAAGTCATCAGGCACTACATCTTCAAACTCCTCTAACAAGGCCTACACCTCCATTGGAATTGGATGTCCCTTTAAATCTCCACTTCCTTCCTCTCCTTTTACTACTAACTAGTGCACCACACGTGTCTCCTTACACTCCCTGATAAATGTAGTCGGTTTATGCACAATGGTTAGAAAGTTCCTTTCCTCTGCTTTTGTAACTTTGGGTTGGTTCTTCCTAGCAAATGGCACTAGAGTATACTTTACACCACCTTTCTCCAACTGATACACATTATTCCTACCCAGATGTTTGGCATCCACATCGTACTGCTAAGGATGTCCAAATAATATATAGTAAGCATCCATATCTACTACATCATAATAAACCTCATTACTGTACTTACCAATGGAAAAGGGTACCTTGTATCGCTCTGTCACCTTAATGCCACCCACCTCCTTAATCCATCCAATGGTGTATGGATTAGGATGTATTTCAGCCGCTAACTTCAGTTTCCCTACCACGTCTCTTCCTATGATGTTCTCTTGACTGCCATTATCGATGATGAGATCAAATAGGCTCCTTTGTACTGTGTATCTAGTGCGAAAGAGTTTATGGCGTTGAGTATCATCAATACTCTTTAGCGACAATATGAGCTTTCTCACTTTATATGCATACTCATAATGGTCATCATACTCATAATCACCATCATCCCCATCGGGTCCACACACTTCATCATTAAATACATCATCCTCTCTCTCTATCATATTTATAGCCTTTTTTTGGACATTAATTGTAGTGATGCCTAACTTCTCTACATTTGTAACACTTGACGCCAAAGGGTTTAGTATAGGGGTTGTTATTTTTGGTAGGGCCCGTGGTATCCCCCTTCTCTTCCATTATACCCTTTCCTTTTTTTACACCAACATTAGCAGTCTTTACATTACTGGTTTGAGGCACCTTACTTTTATCAAATGCAACTTTGTTCTCTACTCCCCTATACCTTTTGTAGTTAGCACTGCGGGTTTGCTCTTGAATAAGCAATTCAGCCTTCATGGCTAAATTCCTTACCTCTTGCACACTGAATACCATATGCACACCAATCTTGTCCCTAATGGATTACTTTAACCCACTCAAGTACCTTGTCCACTCAAGTACCTCGCCGCTTATTGGTTCTCACTCTTTGACAATTGGTTTCTCTCCGCCAACCGTATAAATTCAGCATTATACTCATTCACACTCCTTGTTTTCTGGGTATATCTCTGATAAGCCTAAAAAATATACTGCTCGTGGTCTAGAGGTAAAAATCTACCCTACAATAATTGCCTCATCCTCCTCCAAGTTTAAACCGGACCATGCCCCTCTCTTATCCTAGTCTCTCTCATCCTTTCCCACCAAACTGATGCTCCCCCCTTCAATTGATAAGTGATAAATTTTACCTTCCTATCCTTAGGCAACTCAGTATAATCAAAAAATCTATCTACTTCAGTAAACCAATATAGAAATCCCTCTATTTTAAGATCCCCACTGAAGTTAGGAATATTTACCTTTAATTTATACTCGTTCTGTTGGGTTACGGGCAGAATATCCCAATCTAATTGGAACATAAACGCAGCGGAAATTAAAATTTTATAACCCTTAACCCACCAAGGATCACATGCGTTTTATAAAAATCGAAGGAAAGGTAAACGAAACTTACCTCTTGTAGATATATTCGTCAAATCTTTAGATACTACGTATTGGTTTATTCGGATCTTCAAAGGTGTTGCCTTTCTGAAAAACGACCACCCTCTACAAGTATCCACACACGAACAAACAAAACGAACGATCTTATTGAATGCTAGTTCAAATTCATTTTTCTCAAAAATGAATCTAGGGTTTTTCTTTTCTCTCTCAATATTTCTGTGTATTCAATATAAAGACGACCAAAATATATATATATGACACACA
>CATIWO010433897.1:0-11396 GCA_949673435.1 Macaranga tanarius
ATTACCATTATATCCTTATTTAATTAATAATAAAAAATTATATAATAATTAAAAAATATATTTTTTAATTATTTTATTAAATAAATTGACAAAATCTAAAACCTAAAAAAGAACTGGGTGAACCCGTCGTGTCATAATTTATAAACTCATATATTTATTTATTTATTTTTTGTATAATATAAAAATTATTTAATAATAAAAAATATATATTTTAATTATTTAATTAATTAAATTGACAAAATCTAAAACCCAAAAAAGAGCTGAATGAACCCGTCGTGTCATAATTTACAAACCCATAAATTATAATTTTATTTTTTAATTAATTAATTATTTATTTAATTATTTATAATAAAAAAATCCGAGACACTGTTTGGTGTCGCGCACAGCGACACCAAACATTACCGTAAAAAAAAATCAACCTTTAGGACAATGCAATTGGTCACCAGTATGGCATTCCAGAGTTAAAAGAATAAATATATTTTTGAACATAATCTTTTTATGTTGGCTCCTCTCATTATGATTATTAATACAAGAATAACATACATGAATTTTGTACAAACTCAACTTCATTCAACATTAATCTCTTCTTTATCAACTTTTCCCTATTCTGTGATGATGTAAACCAGTTCTGGCTCAGCAAAAGTTGTTTCCCAGAAAACTGTTTTTTTTGGGGTCTTTAGATTTAAAAAAAAAAAGATGACAAAAAAAACCTTTAGTTTAAACTTGAAATCTATTATATGCTGTTAATTTCTCAGCTTACTTGCTCACCAATCAAGTCCAAGCCAACAACTAGAAACGACAGACCTTGAAACAGCAAGAAGTAGAAGTGAACTCCATGAGCAGACAACAAGCTTCTTGCTGCGGCTGTAAGTAGCAGAAAAGCAAGTGCAAGTTCTTTTCTGTAGATTCTATTCCTCTTTTTCGGCCGAGGAGGTGCTTTTTGTTCTTTGAGCTTGCCTAACAATTCCAGGCCAGACTCTGAATGCCTCCTCAGAATTTTATCTTCATTAGAAGATTTCGATTCCCTTTCCACGAGTGCTAACAAGTCAGATTCTGATGACCTTCCTGTCTTCTTTGTCACAACCCATTCATAAGCGCTTCCGAGCTGAAATAGTCCTGATACCATGGCATTAAATTTTGTGACAGACATTGTATTCTCAAAGAGTAGGTAAGGGACCAAGAAAGGGAAGGATTTTGGGGCAGGGAGGATGTTCAATAGAGACATGAAAATGGGTATATAGCAAATCACCCAAAGAGGCAATTCTGCTTCAGGTATAAACATGGTCAGTGGCAGTATGATGCAGAATAGTGTGAATGAGTAAAATGGAAGTATTAGCTTCCTCAGAAGAAAGAATAGCAATATCAGATTAGCCTTCTTCCACTTCGATATCTGCATAAGAACATAAAATTAATCAGTAAAGTCACTTTTTTATATGTAGCATTTTTCAGATTACATATAATAACATAAAAATCAAGCAAACCTTGGAACTGATTATAGCTGGTAGGCATAACCGGAACAGCTGCATCGGCCCAGAATGCCAACGGTGCTGCTGTTTCTTATAAGCCTCATAAGATTCTGGCAATTCACAAAGGACCCTTACATCATTAAGGAAAATGAATTTCCATCCATGCAAATGTGCTCGAACTGCAATGTCCATATCCTCAACTGTTGTTCTCTCGAGCCACCCTCCCGAATCTTCTAAAGCCTTAATTCTCCACACACCAGCAGTTCCATTGAACCCGAAGAAATTAAGGTAAAAACCATTAACCTGTTGCTCCACCTCAAAGTGAAAGCAAAGATTCACATTCTGTAGCCTTGTAAGTAAGTTCTCATCCTTGTTCACAAATGACCATCGCGCCTGGACTAAACCTATGTCAGGATTTCCCTGCCACAAACATTACACTACAATTAAGATAGAACTATCTTAAAAATTACTTAGAGCGAAATTTGGGTCCTTCGACTGCAAACTATGTACTTACCCTGAAGTAGGGAATTGTTTGCTTGAGGTAGTCAGGATTAGGCTGGAAGTCTGCATCAAAAATCGCGACGAATTCATAATCTTGGACATAGTCACAGGACATAGCTGATTTCAGATTTCCAGCTTTGTATCCTGTTCTGATTAATCTATGTCTGTAGATTATGTTGACCCCTTTCTGCCTCCATGAAGAAACTTCATCTTTAATTAAGAGCTGCACATTTCTATCATCTGAATCATCCAATACTTGAATTAACAATCTATCCCTTGGCCAATTAAGCTGACAGGCTGCAGAAATGGACTGTGCATACACCTAAAACACAACACAATTATTTCAGCAGCAGATCTAGAGAGAGTGTTATAACAGACAATAAACTAGTGACCGACACTTAAATCACTTTTAGTTTCGTTACCTCACGCTCGTTGCACATTGGAATCTGAACAAGAACCATTGGAAAACTCGAAGGATCTTCAATGTCGTATTCTTGTCCATTTATCTCAGGTTTCAACTTCTTGTACTTAATCCAAAAGCATCCAAGACAGAGAATTAATCGGTCGAGAGATTGAATAAGGAATAGTACAGTGCAGCACTTGGAAAGAGTTATCACCAGAGGGGCAATATAATCAGCTCTAAATGATAACCAAGCCATATAAGACCAATGGACTAGACCTTGAATCTCCCATGGTGATATCAGATTCAAGTTCCATTTCTTGAAATGTGCAATAACTTCCATAACCAAAGCTAGTACTGATATTACAAGAAATGCTTTGATAAATCTATACAACTTTCCTCTACTTCTTGGCTCTTCTTCGCTCATATCAGATAAAGCAATACGTTTCTTGATTGAAAGGAGTGTGGCCTTAAAAGCCATTGCTAACCAAGAAACGCAAGTAAAAGCTTTATAAGCTTTTAGAAGAAGAACCCATGTGAATTGCTTGGGACTTGCAGCTTTTTGTTTCTCAGGAAACAAAGATGGATCTGAAGCATTGATTTCCACTATAGAAAAGTTGTTTGCCTTCTCCATGGTTACCACAACTGAGTTTGGAGCCATTCTTTTTAATGGCTTGAGCTCGATATGTATACTTCCACAGCAAAAACAGAGGAAACTGAGAGAAACACTCGATACCCAGATCAAGATTTGGCAGAAGAATCAAAAGTTTTGAAGTGGGAATTCAATTTAGAGATTTACACACCATTTTTAGAAAGAGAAGGAGATACTGGAAGAAACCAGGAAATAGCAAGTGTTTGAATGTGTTGCCAATTCTTGAAATCAGAGTGAGAACAGAATCTAGGATCTCTGATTGATCAAATAAGATTTCAAATCAGAGGATTACACAAATGTAAGAGAAAGACAGATAGATGGAAAGAGGGAACTAGTTTTCATATGCTTTATGTGAGCTGCTACTAATAAAGATGCAAGAAGAGTGTAGTTTTTGATGTCTTGTGGTCGGACTTGAAAGATCCAGCTCATATATTTATATATAATATAATTATTAACATTTAACATAAAAATTTAGTTATAAAATTTTGGAGTACTCTTTTTTTTTTTTTTTTTTCTATATCAAAGTTCAAACTCAAAATATAACTTAAAGTAAAAATAATCCTGCTAAATGATTTTAATGGTTAATTGTAAGTCCTCTCTTCTTTTATAAAAATAAAATTTCAATGCATCAAATTAATATACAAAATATGTTTACAAAATCGTCTAAGAATATAATTTATTTTCGGTTGCTTTAGTCTAATAACTTAAATAGCAACTAGTCATATAATATAGGGTATTTTTTAAAAAAAATTTAGTGAAATTAATTTTATAAATTACTTATTCCGTTCTATTCCAATTGTCAGTTTAAAGTAGTGTCACAAAGATTACGAATACTATTTAATAGGCATAATTATCTGTGAAATGACTATATTACCCTATTTTAGAAAGAGCAAAAATTAGTACTCCAATTAAACTCTAAAACCAATGTATGGATGAAATTGAAGAAAAGAGTTTATTTTTTATTAGTAATCTAAATATGTCATTTGGAGTGAAACAAATTCTATTTTTTTAAACGGCATTTGGAATAGAATGAAGGGAGTAATAATAATAAAATTAGAAGTTGATATTAAAATATCATAAGTAGATATTAAATCGTTATTCGACTGACAGAAGAAGAATAATATTTTTAACATAAATAAAAATTTTATGATTTTGAGTAACCTGGTTGTAATATACAGTCAAGAATCAAGATTAGAGGGGGACCATGATTGATTGCTCTAATTAAAGTCAAATGACAAAAGTAAACAAGTTGAACCACTAATATTTTGACAGGAACCAAGATTACTATACCAAATTTGAGTTTATGTTAGTTTGTTCAAAATTTGAAGGGTGACAACTGGGTACAGCCAAATTGAAGATTTCCCCACACAAAATTCTTCCTGTCTGATGAACTGGGCGCCTTGGCCTAGTGGATAACTGCAAAGATGGATCGGTTGCCGTGTATGCGTGTGTTTAATTTTTTAAAATTTTGTGCAAATAAAATGGAGTTTCCTTTGTCATTTCTTAACAAATGCCAAGAAGTTTCTCTTTTGCTTTTTATGGGTTTGAATTGTGATTAGTTTAATGACTTTCTTATTGGTGTTACGCGGTATCTCATTATGCATTTAATTTACTGGTTAAAACTTTGGAGTAAAAAAAATAAAAAATAAAAGTAACCAATAACTATTTTTGCATTAGTTGATAGAGACTATTTTTATCTAAACGATATTTCAAGTTTAAATTATGGTATATACAATTATATTAAATAGTTGTTATAAGATTTTGATTTTTTTAATTATATTCGATCGAACTAAATTTTGTCAGAGTCTAATAAATTTTAAATACATAATTCAAAAAAATATAAATAAAAGAAACACAATAGATTTTTTGCCCCTTCAAACTTTAAAACAATTAAAGCTTATATTATTATTGAAGTGCATAATTGGTTTTTGCCCCTTCAAACTTTAAAACAATTAAAGCTTATATTATTATTGAAGTGCATAATTGGTTTCATGCTGAATATAGGTGCTTGCAATGCTATAGGGGCTGAGTTATGGGCGGTTATGAAGGGTTTGGCGCTTGCATGGGATCAGAATCTTTCTCGGGTTGTTGTGGAGATGGATTCAGCTGTGGTGGTTAATTGGTTAAATCAGAAAACTATATGTGAAGGTATTCATGCCAATTTAGTGTTTGCTTGCATGGATTATCTTAAAAAGGATTAGGTTGTGAAGGTTGTACATACCTTTCGGGAAGGGAATTTTGTAGCAGACAAGCTAGCTAATGATGCCTTAAATCAACCTTGCGGGATTCATGTGGTTCATTCACCTTCTGATGAAGTGACTAGATTACTAGATGGGGATAGAATTGGGGTCTCCTGGGTAGGAGAGTGAGATGAGTAATTCTCCTTTTGTTTGGCCTTGTGCCCTCCTCTGTATCCAAAAAAAAAAATGAAAAAATTTCACTTATGATACTCTTACTAGAAAAGTATTAACATAACAAAAAATTTTACATTAAATCAGTTTAAATAAAATGAATAATTATATGTCAGTGAGAGAGTAGTTAAATAGTAATTTTTTTTCAAGAGCATCTATAGGGTCAAAATTCAAATTTTGCCATCGTCAATTTAAAAGGAGAGAACTGTCTCTTGTTATTAGATCATATGATTTCTCTATTGAGGAAAAAAAAAAAATATACCTATTATTTTAGGATGGATTAATTTGATTCGGGTAAGATTTTTTCTTTAACATAATAATACATTTATGTATATATAATAGAATTTACTGCAAAATGATATTCCAATTTTTACCGGGTCTACATAAATCTGACTTATATAAGTACGTGTCCACATATCCATACAAGAATTTCTCTTAATTACAAATTTTATGACGAAAATTTTATTTTTTATAGAACAAGTATTTCATTGTTGAATTATGAATTTAATTTTTTTTCTTCAAATTGATTTAAAGGATATTTTCTCTTACACTGATAAAATATATTTATGATTAGCGTTTGAAATGCGTACTTTGGATTGTTTGGTATAAATTGAATGCAATTCATGCATATACCCTGCCTCATTTAAGTGAGCTAACTGACATGTACATGGCAACTTCACTGCTTGTATTCATTAATTTTTGACAGTTTTATTTCAGAATTATATATAGTCATTCAAATTCTGAGCATGAGAATAATAGGGTTCTTGTCATTTTTACAGAATGATACCAAACAAAAATAACAATATATATACAAGCACCCACTGCCTATGTACTGACAGTGAGTAACAAGTCATTGATGCCAAAAACCCTGAATTAAATGCCCGAAGTCAAACAAATCTTAAGGTTTATACTAGGAAATTTCCAAGCAAGAAATGACTTCTTAAATAGTAATGCTAGATGGATTTATCAGTGTTATTTTAATATTCAACGGGTTAAGGTGCTTAATTTATCAAATAAATAAAGAAATAAATTTAATTCGAATACTATTTAATTTTTTATTTGATAAAAAATATCAATTAATTCGTATTAATGCCTAATTAGTTTGGCATTTGGTAATAGTAACTGTGTTTAATAGCTAATTGGTGAAAGATAATGGTAAGTAAAAGCAAATTAACATTGTAAAATTTTATTAATACTGTCAAATTTATATTGCTATTGTGTAACATTTTTTGAACACTTTTTTCTTTAAAAAAAAGTAACTAAAGATTTTGGTGAATTAAGAAAACAGAAGAAAGTTCCTAAAGAAGTGAAAAAAAACAACAATCAAAAGTTCACTTTTGGCATGAAACTACAACAATTAGAACAAGTCATCAAAATCCCTTTCAGCTTTTAGTGCAAAAATGTTCTAAAAGAGCATGAAGAATATGATTATAAGAATAGTAGTGGCCCATTAAAACTCAGTTTTTGAAACTTTTTATGCCATTTCATAGACACTATAATTGTTTCTCAACAAGCAAAAATGGCATGATTTTGTTCTATGCCACAAAGAACATAGCAGAAGAACCAAGAATCTCGTGACACAAAGTTATAGCTTTCGCCTATCTGTTATGTACAAAAATAATTATAATTCAAACCACGAATATTTATTAAAGTTGTGCCCTGAACTTGCAGATTTGGTTCAATAATTAGATCTAAAATAAAGACACAATCCTCAAAAAAAAAAAAAAAAAAAAAAAAAAAAAAAAAGACACAATCACACATCATATCTTTAGGTTCTATTTCAGAATAGGAAAATGATATTGCATTCATGTTATGATTGATGCGAATTATGATTATTTTTTTTCCCATCGTTTGATCAATATAATGTTCATTCAATATAACTACAAAAATTCGCTCCATTTTAGAATTTAATTATGAACGTATCAAAGTAATATGAAAAAAATATTTTTAGAATCGTCCAAAAATTTATAATTAATTGTTTTTTTTAGAATAACAATAATTTCATTCATACAAACCAACAATATATTGATAAAAATATTGATATAAATCCGCTAAAAACCAGTAAAGAATGAAACTGTAAAATATTCACATCACATTTAAAAATTGTATGATGACTAGAATACCTATGACTCCAGTGTTGCAATATACTGACGACCATAATTGGATCTGATAGCTCTGTTGAATCGAATATGCTTTGTTTGTCTGAATTTTCCACACACAAAAAAATGCCGCAACAAGACTACAAAAATCAAACGCCGCAATAAAACAGTGAAAACTAAATGCCGCAATAACACGGCGAAATCACAAAAATAAACAAAAACAAACCTATATCTATGTGAAAAAACTACTCATTTTAGAATTTAATCGACAAAAAAGATGTATAAAGGGATGATTTTAAGCCAAAAAAGGCTAAAAATTACCCGTCTCTACCAACAAAGATGGAAAGTAAGAAAAAGAAAAGAGAAAAACTAGAGAGAAAAGGAGAGAGGGAGGCTAAGATTTTTAGAATTAATTGTTAGTTAATATATTGCTTATTTTAAAAAATATTCTTATAAGAAGAAGATATATATATAAGGGAATATGCTTATGGAACCAATGTATTTTGATATAAAAATTTATTTTATTATTTTTTGAAAAGAAATTATTAAAAAAGAGTAACCCAATTAATAAAAGAAATTAATAATTGCAACATTATCTAGAGGAGAATCCCTTTGCATTTGTGTGATTCCATGCATGTGTTCCCAATTAAAATGATTTCATTTTCGAACTAATAAGACAGTCGCTAGTGAAGTGGGGACTCTTAAAATTCTATAGTGTTCAGAGCCCATGTGAGCCAAACTCAGACAACTCTTTGTGGGGGAAGTGTTCAACTAATTAATTAATACATCCCTTACAGCTTCATTTGAATCTAATTTGTTAGGTAATATAGTTAATTTTCCCACCCGTAACCGTTCCACATTGTAACAATTTTAGTCTTGACTTATTTCAGGTTTTTTAACTAACTCCAGGGAAAAAGACAATTAGAATAGGTCCAACATCATGTAATTCTTAGGGCTATGTACTGTGTGATTTAGCGTTTTTTTATTTATGTATGTGTGATTTTTTTCTTAATATTTTAATATTTTGTAATATCTACCGTTAGCAAATTTGAGTTAAATTTACTAACATCGTTAATTGTGATGACGTGGATACCGACATCAACATCCACGTCATCACAGTTAACAGTATTAGTGAGTTCGACTCAAATTTACTAATAACGGATATTAAAAAATACTGAAGTGTCATGGAAAAAATTATATGTCAGAAAAAAAGCGCTAAATCACAACTTAGTTCTATCCCTAATTCTTAAGTACTTCCAAGTGCTGGAGAATTCAAATTTTACAAACTGTAGCTATCATATATAGGGAAGTCATGCATCTCTCTATGTATTTGAAGGCTAATTAATGAAAGCAAAAGAAATCAAGATTCAATATGGGATTATACTTTATTTTTATTTATTTATTTATTATTATTATTATGTCAATAAATAGGTGAAATGATTTAAGTAGCACTAATAGATTATATAATAAAAAATTAATTTTACAAATCAAAAACAATAAAATTTCAACTTTGGATTGTATAATACTTTTGAAAAAGAAATAACCACTGAACTAAGTTCTTTTCTTGTTATTTAACAAATTATTTCTATCATATTTATCTTATTTGAGACACTGTCTTCTATTATTATTAAATTTAGCTAATGAAGCATCTGCTAAATAATTTTTGACAGATATTTTAAAGTTAAAAAGTTTTGAATTTAATTTCTGCATTAAATACGTATTATATATGTATATTATTTGAATTACTGAATTTTTTCTTCAATTTTAATTGTTGAACAATTAATATAAATATTTTTGACATTATCCATTTGAGTCTATTAAAAATTGAAAACTTGATTTGTATATTTTGTCATTTTTTTTTTTGACCAGTATCGTCTCTTTGGACGACTCGGTTTTAAGTCCCGAAGGCTCCTGGGAGAACGGGAGGAAGGGGGATTAGACCCCGCTCTACTACTACGGATATCCGATGTTAAACTACACACGGAAAGGTGTTAGCTCCACACGGCCAGAGCACCAAAGAAACAAATCCCTTGAAATTTAGTGTAAGGTGGGGATCGAACTCCCCACCTTGAAGCTTGCAAACTACAAGCTCCCCACCAGGCCACAAAGCTGGTGGTAGTATATTTTGTCATTTGGCACAACAGGCATCTATCATATCAATTGGTAAAATCTTTAATCTGTACAAGCAGAAACACAAACAATTCAAACAGTCAAAAATAAAGTGATATATATAACTTTTTTTTTTCCGTCATGTTTCAATAATATATATGATGAAAAAACAGGCTGCTGGGGCTAGAAGCTTAATGCAAGTAGATGGGTGTGTATCCTATCAACCAAGCAATGCAAACTCAAAGGCCTCATCCAGCACCCCACTGGAACCTTTACCACTACTGCATGAACATGACGTATATGTATAGAAGCTGGAAAAAAGATATTTGCATCTATACCATATACATATATCTCCAATAAGCTGATTTTAATTTGTCTTGCTTGTTAAGTTGCAGCTTCACATGTGAAATTGTTGTACTATGCTACCACTTCCCATGTGATTAGCTAACCTGGTCATGGTTGTTGCTATCAATTTAATATATGCCTATAAATATATATATCTGCATCATAATATCAACTTCACTCCCTTTGACTATCTGATTGCAGTTTTCTGTATTTTAAGCATATTTTAGAAGAAATTAATTAAGGAGCATCCATTAATTGTTTCTTCTTAGTATTATTTTTTAATCATCCATGTCTAGTGGATCGATTCGATCCTATGTATACTGGGTACCTGATTACTAGCTGATCTAATCTTAATCAAAGTTCTTTTTTATATATTATAAAGCAGCAGCAGCATATATTGATTGCTGAGGTTTCTAATATTCTACTATGCCTATGAACTGTTTGTTGACTTCTTTTTATTTTTTAATGTTTGGAGATGAAAGTTAAGATCAATCTTCCCACTTGTGTTTAGGAAAATTGTAAATTGAAGTTCAGTTTAGCTAAATTTAACCATGAACACCCCTCTAATCTACAACATAATTACGATAAGGTGATGATATTAGCTAATACTTTGGTATACGGCAAGTTTGGTTTTTGAGAAATTATCCGTTTAGCTCACATAATGCATGATTTTATTTTATTCTATTTTTTAAAAAAGATATCTTATGGAGGAAGAGAGTTTTGAATTAATAAACCCCCAATCCCCTCAAATGTGTAAAGTCTAGATAGAGAATATGGCCTCATTCCCATAGACGGCTCTATTAATAGGACATAGCAAACTTAGGTTCCGTTTGTTTACGGAAAATATTTTTCTTGAAAATATTTTCTCTTATTTTCTAATGTTTGGTTATCAAAATAAAATAAGTCAAAGGAAAATAAGTTATTAGTCAAAGGAAAATAACTTAAAAATATTGGAAAACAACTTCCCATTTTGAAAACGGAAAGTTATTTTCAAGGACTTGAATGCTTATCAAATATAAAGAGAGAAAAAATAAAAAATAATGTTACCATTTATATGTAATATTGTATAATTTAGGAAAAAATCTATTATAAACTAAATACCAAAAATACTTTTTAACTATTTTTCTAGTACTGTAGCCAAACATAAAAAAATATTATATTTTTCTGGAAAATATTTTTTTTAAAAAAATATTTTTCAAGAGACATAATATTTTCCGTAAACAAACGGAGCCTTATATTTTTATTACTTAAAAAGCTCAATTGTTTCTAAATGGAGCTCAAAAGACGGACGCAGAGTAGAGGTTGGAGAATAGACGAGCAGAGGAAGGAGATCCATTTCTCAATTTTCTTCTCTTTTAACATCTTTAGAGGGAAAAAAAATCAAACACAAAACCATCAGAATCAATTTTGTAA
>CATIWO010433966.1:0-14833 GCA_949673435.1 Macaranga tanarius
AACCAAGCCTGTGAAGAAAAAGAAACCAGTCACACTTCCTCCACCTCCACCCAGACAGAAGTCTCAGAGGTTGTCCACTACGCTCAGCCAATCAAAGGGAAAAAGCAAAGAGAAGACATTGGTGGAAATAGAAGATGATGATGATGAGAGCCCCAATTCCAGCTTAGAGGAAGAGATATCAGGTTCAGATATGCTACTCTTTAAGCTTTCTTCTTATGTTAGTTTTATTTTTAATAACTAACATACCATTTGTTTATCAACAGCTGAGGATAGCAAGGAGAACTCCTCTCCTTCACCTTCTCCAAATGCATCTTCTCTAGGAAAAGTACCAACTGAGTCAGGTCCTTCATTACCTCTAGAGAAGGACACATTACCTCTAGTCCCAACTGCATTACCCCTAGAGTCAGAGTCATTACCTCTAGGGTCAGACCCTTCTCCTACTGCTCATCTTCAAGTATGTACTTCTATTTCTTGATTTTCTTAGTTTGCGCATTTACATACCCTTACACTTGCTTATTGTTTGTTTCAGGAGGTTGATTCTTAGTCCTCTATTGATGATGTTGACATTGTTGTGGACTTCAATTTCTTAGAGACTCCTTCTAAAGCTCCTTTCAGTTCTTCTCCTTCTGATGAGTCTTCCATCAGCAAAGCTAATGATGCATTGAAGACTTTTCTTAGTCGAGAGATGAGCACTCTTCAAAAGACTCAGAGATCCATACTTCTATCATCTCTGGCTACTTTGGAGCAGCATTTTAACTCATCTGCTCTTACCTCCTTGAAGAATGAGATCACAGATAGCTTTTCTCGTTTGGATGAATTCAGTGCAACTCACCTTACAGCTTCCAACCGTCTTCGGCTTTTCTTCCAGGAGAAAGATTCATTTTCAGCTAGGTAGCTCAAGTTGAAGGAAATCAAAGAAAAAGAAGTAGCATGCAAAGCAGCCTTTCTTCAGGTGAATTAGGAGATTGAGGAATAAGAAGCCAAGTTAGCCACTTTGCGGTCCCAGAGGGATGATCTTCTTCAGCAAAATAGAGAGTTGGCTGCTAGTTATAGGGATGTTCTCCAGGAAGCTCAATCCATTAAGACTTCCTTGGAAGGCAAGAAGGACACAGCCAATGAATGGCTGAACCAAGAGGAAGAGGCAATGATTGCTAAGAAGAAGTGCCTAGCTGTTTGGGAGGAGCTTCGAGCCTTTGACTTTGATTCTCTATGACTTACTTCCTTTTGTCTATGGATATGACACTTTATTATGTCTTATGATTTATTTCAGTACTGTACTTTGATGCTTTTTCTTTTTGGATATATACTAGTGATTATCATCATTTCATGGATGATAATTGTAGTATGATTATCACAGGACATATTTACTTCTTTCAGCTCTATTTCTTGTATGTTGTCACTGTCTACATCACATAATCCACTACAGCCATTCATTTGCACTTCCAAATATCCAATTTTTAGCAGAAATATTGCTGAAATTTTGAAAAATTTAAAGAAAACACACCAAAATAATATAAAACTTCAATCAAAAGTTCACACTTTATTTATTCACAAGTGGCATATAAAAGTCAACTTACAAAACAAAAGAAATAAAAACAAAAATGCCACTAAAGAATATAATGGCACAGTATTGGCCCTTGGCCAAACCATAATCATTTCAGCTTTTCCTTATTTCCCTAAACGTGGGGAAATATTTCTTCAAATATTTTCCATTAATAAACCTCTTATGTGGTATTCCATCCAAGCTTTCTAACCAATAAGCATTTCCTTTTAAAACCTGATGTACTTTAAATGGCCCTTCCCAATTTAGAGACCATTTCCCCAATTCCCTGTCTTTTATTCTAGGTGGCAAAATGACTTTCCACACCAATTTTTTAACTTGAAATTTCTTCTTTCTAATTCTTTTATTGTAAAGTCTGGAGATCCTTATTTTTTGTGCCAGTATACTGGTTAGAGCTTTAAGCCTTTCCTCATCCACATTTTCAAGCTCCATTATCATGGCTTCTGAGAATTACTCAGGGGTTAGGCTGTTCTGCCTAACCACTCTCAAAGATAGTACATACATCTCTACAGGAAGAATAACATCATGTCCATATGTAAGAACAAAAGGACTGGTGCTAGTAGCTTTTCTTTTAGAAGTCCTATAGGCCCACAAAGTCTCAGATAGGATTCTTAGCCAATCCCTTGGATTGTCCTCCAGCATTTTTTCCAGAATTCTGATAATGATTTTGTTTAAAGCTTCTGCCTAACTATTAGCCTGAGCATAGTGTGGAGTGGAATTCAAAAGCTTGATGTTATAATCCTCTGCAAATTCCCTCATTTCCTCTCCAGTGAATATAGTACCCTGATCAGTAGTGATGGTCTGAGGAATACCAAACCTATGAATGATATATTCCTTGATAAAGGAAATTACATCTTTCTGTTCAACTTTCTTCATAGGTATAGCCTCCACCCATTTGAAAAGTATTCGGTGGCAATAATAATAAAACTATAGCCTTTCGATGAAGCTCGATAAATTTTACCAATTAAGTCAATTGCCCATCCTCTGAACGACCATGGCTTTACTACTAGATACAGGTCATCTGTAGGCACCTTCTGTATGTTCCCATATGTTTGACATTACTGACAGCCCTTAGCATACTGGAAGCAATCTTCAAGCATAGTTGGCCAGTAGTAGCCATGCCTACGTATTAACCATCTCATCTTCTTTCCTGCTTGGTGTGCCCCATAAATACCTTCATGTATTTATTTTAAAACCTCCATTGCTTCTGGAAAGGCCACACATCTAAGCAGTAATCTATCAAGAGTTCTTCTGAATATATAACCCTCTAGCAAAATATAGTTTAAAGCTTGAGCCCTAACTTTGAAAGGCACTTTCTTGGCAGGATTTTCAAGGTAATTTTTGATGTCTGTGCGCTAGTCCCATGCCAAGTCCATGTTAATATTGAGGGTTTCAACCTGAATTCCTCTTTCTAGATTAGAAGGATGGTTTCTTTTCTGCACAAAAATAAACTTATGAGTTAAGTCCTCAGACAATCTCAAGCTTGAGGCAACCTGAGATAGTTCATCAGCTTCCCAATTCAACTCCCTAGGCACATGCATAAAAGGCACACTATCAAAAGTTTCAACCAGCTGAATGGCTGATGTATAATAAGGAGTTAAAGAAATACTGGTGCACTTATACTCTTCCATCAATTGTTTAAGAACAAGCTGAGAATCACTAATTACCAAGATTTCCTTTGCACCAAGATCTTATAGAATTTGAAGGCCTATAATCAAAGCCTCATATTCAGCTTGATTGTTAGTACATTCAAAGTCCAAATTAAAACTGAGAGCTATTTTAGTTCCTTCAGGTGATGTAATCACTACTCCTGCCCCTGCTGACTTTTTTGTAGATGAACCATCAAATTTGATAATCCATGGCTAGATCTTAACTTTGCATACTGGAAGTTCAATTTCTTTTTCATCAACAGTGTCAAAAGTAGGGTGATCAGCTAGGAAATCTGCTAAAGCTTGACCTTTCATTAATTTTTGAGGAAAATATACAAGAGTGAACTCAATTAGGCCCAATAACTATTTGCCAATCTTTCCAAATAGCACAGGCCTGTTCAACATATATTTCATCGAATCAGTTTGAGAAATTATATAAACTCTGTGTTTTAGTAAATAGTGTCTCAATTTAGTGCATACAAAGTATAATGCCAAACACAATTTCTCAACATATGTATATTTCACCTCTGTAAGAAATAAAATCCTACTCAAATAATAAATTACTTGTTCATGACCTATTGAATCATTTTGCGCTAACAAACATCCAATAGATTCATTTGTAGTAGATATGTAAAGTCTCAAAGGAATTTCCTCCATTGGAGGAACTAACACAAGAGGCTGAGAAAGATAATGCTTAATTTTATTAAAAGCAACTTGGTGTTTTCCTTCCCACTTAAAATCAGCTATCTATCTTAATTTTAACAAATTAGAAAATTTCTTAGTTTTTCCAGCAAGATTAGAAATAAACATGCGGAGATAATTCACTTGCTCTAAGAACCTCTATAGCTCCTGCTTGGATTGAGGTGGCCTAGCTTCAAGCATAGCCTTTGCCTTATTTTTGTCTATCTTCACACCTCTTTGATGCACTAGAAATCCCAAAAAAATTTTGGCCTGCATACCAAACGCACATTTAAGGGGATTAAGTTTTAATTGATAAACTCTCATTCTTTTAAAGCTTTTCCTTAAATGCAAAATATGATCAGTGGCTTTTTTTGGATTTTACCACTATATCATCAATGTAAATCTCCATGTAATGGCCAATCATATTATGGAAGATTGTATTCATGGCCCTCTGATAGGTAGCACCTGCATTTTTCAACCCCGAATGGCACGACCAACCATTCAAATGTCCCAATAGCACCAGGACACCTAAAGGCAGTCTTGGAGATATTTTCTTTGGCTATAAAAATTTTATTATAACTTGAAAATCCATCCATGAATGACAACAATTCATTCCTGGCAGCAGCATCAATTAACATGTCAGCTACATGCATTACATATACATCCTTAGGAGTAGCTAAATTCAGGTCTCTGAAATTAACACAAACTCACAATTTACCATTCTTTTTCATAACAGGCACAATATAGGAAATCCATTCAGCATACCTAGTTGGCCTTATGAAGCCAGTCTTAAGAAGCTTTTGGATTTCATCTTTCACCTTCAACTCTACCTCCTTGAACATTCTCCTGGGAGGTTGTTGAAATTGACAGAATTCAGGTTTGATTGAAAGGCGGTGCTCAACTACCTCCCTGCTCAATCCTAGCATTTTTGTGTAATCCCATGCAAAATAATCTTTGAAGTTCTGCAATAACTCTATTATTTCTTTCCTCAGTTCAGGTTTTAACAAAGCACTAATATAAGTAACCCTTGGCTCTTGATCTGTACCTAAGTTTATTTCCTCTAATGGATCCTGAACTTCATGTCTGTAATCCTGAAGGTGAACTGGTGCCTCCTGAACATCTTCCATTTTTAATTCATCAATGTTTTCATCTAATTCCTCTTCACTAAGGATTTCTATCCCATCTATTTCCATACTTTATCTAGCTATTTTTTCCAACATCTGCTGCACATATACCTTTTTTATAGCAGTTGCAGCCACTACCTGTTCTTCTTCTGTGTAACTATTCATCAATAATTTCCTCAATAAGAGGAAGTCCCATCGGCCTGTAAGGTATGATAGACTTGTATAGTGAGTCTGACTGTTGCTGAAGCACCTCCTTCATGTATTCTTTTAGAATAGGAACACTCTTTGACCCAGACTTGAGTTTTCCTCCAATGAACTTGATAGGCCCAAGGTCCACATCATAGAACCTAGCATCCAAGTTGTCTAAATAAGTATTGAAAGGCCTATTGTCTGCCCACACCACTTCAACTTCATCATCATTCCACAAAAGTAAAAACTGGTGCAAAGAGGAAGGTACACACCAGTTGGCATGAATCCAATCTCTTCCAAGTAACAAGTTGTAGCTTGCAGTTGAATCTACCACAAAGAATGCATTGAGAGATTTTTTACTTCCCACAGTGATCTCAGCTGGTAGAACTCCAATTGTTTTTATGACTTCTCCTGTAAAAGCAGTCACTGCAATATTAGTGAATATTAGCTCTTTTTCAGTTTTACCCAATGAGTGCAACAACCTAGATGGCATAATGTTCACTGCCGATCTATTATCAATAAGAACCCTGAAAAAGGGTTTACCATTAAGGTGTGCTCTAATGTAAAGAGGCCTGATATGTTTAGTAGCCTCCACAGATGGCTTCTCCATGATAATTCTTTTAGGAAAATTCGGCCTAGTGGCCTGAATTATAATTCCACTAACACATTTCTCATCCTCTAAGGGTATTGCCCCCCTAGTGTTCTGAATTTCTATCACTTCCTCCTCAGCATCACTTTATTGCATCATGAATTCTTCAAGTCAGGTGACTGAGGATGTTGCACACCCGAATGGCATTAGTTCACTATCCACAGTAAAGCTATCAATCTCTATGTCATCCAGTATATGTGGTTCCTCATCGAATAGTATCAAATCATTTGAGCTACTAACAAATTCTTCCATCTCCATGTTAGAAGTTGGATCATCAGTTGCCTTACGTCTGAACTTGGATACTGTGCTAGATTGGGTTTCTAGTTCTTTTTGCCTTCGTTCAGCTGCTCTTTACCTTTAAAGCCTCCTCTTTTATGTTCGGGTAAGTGGCTGAGGAAACTTTTTGTGTTCCACCCTACACCATTGCTGGTTAGATTGTACAGGAGGGGGTAGAATAAATCTAGGTTATCTCCTTTGGAACCTTAGGGGTGATCTTCTTTCCTCTCTCCTTCCTCTAGGCTTAAAACTCCTTTCTGGTATAAAAGAAGGGAAAAATCTTCTATTTGTGAAATTTGGCCATGACTATGGTCTCCAGTGGCTCCTGTCTTTGAATGGTTCTCTATTTGACCTCTCGACCTGTCCCTCCATGCCCTTTTCCCTCTATCTTGTCGAAACAGTACCACTCATAGGAATATGATTAGTAGGTGGCTTAGAATATTTCACCATATAATCAAACTTACCAGAAGGATGGCCTAGTGTATCCCAGACTTCCTACTTCTCTTTCATTTGTTTTTTTACATCCAGCAAGGCTCTCAAATCAACATTGACAGAATTTACTGTAGCCACTGGGGGAAAAGGATCTTTCTCAATCAACATTGTATCCTTTTTCTCAGGAAACTTCAGAATACCCTTATTGATTCGATCCTGTACCATATTTTTAAACACCCAACAGGCATTAGTAGAGTGATTAAAGGAGTTGTGGTACTTACAGTAATCCTTTCCCTTCAATTCCTCCTTAAAAGGAATTTTATGGTCTGGGGGTAATTTAATGAAATCTTCCTTCAGGAGGAAGTCAAAGATCTATTCTGTTTTTGAAACTTTAAAGGTATATTGATTTTGGGGATTGGACCCTTGAGGCTTCTTCCAGGCTTCTGGGGCTTTCTTCTCCAAAAGTGGATAAACACAGGAACTAGTAACCATCAGATTAGCTACTGCTACCTCAGCATTTGATACTTCCTGAAAATAAGTACCTATGGTATTTTTCCTTCTTTGATTTTCTTCTCGCAAAAGCTCCTCATTCTCACTAACCTTTGTAGCTAGTTCATAAAAATTGTGAAATTCCATGCCTTGGAATTTCTTTCGTAACTCGATATCCAATCCCCTCTGAGCCATTTTCACATACTCTGACTCAGGGAGAAATATTTTGCACTTGTTCCTCATCTTCTTGAACCTTGCAATAAATAGGTCTGCAGTTTTACCAGCCCTTTGAGTCACCCTTAACAGTTCTGCTATGCACACTTCAGGTTTTGCTCAAAAGAATTATGTATGAAACTATCGCTCCATCTCTTGCCAAGTAAAAATAGAATTCCTTGGCAGTGTAGCATACCATGTGAAGGCTGCACCTGTCAGTGTGTTAGGAAATAACCTTAGACGGTAATTAGTAAAATTCTCATAATTAGCCAATTCACCACACTAGATCATGAACTGTGCTATGTGTTCCAAGGTAGACTGCCCATCTTCCCCAGAGAATAATGTAAATTCAGGAATATGGTACCCTCTAGGATATGGGTTATCTCTATTAATTGCATCAGGATATGGCTTGTGAAATTCAGGACGACCAATTTGGCACAGTCCAGGTCCATACAATTCTTGTACAACATCTCGTACAGTATCCAAATCAACTCCTCCACCTCTTGGGGCTTGAGGTATTAGCAGATAAGGCTGAGGTATTACATTTGGCCCTTGAGGAAATGGTAAGTTGCCCGGAGGAAATATCATCTGTCCTTGGGGTAATGGAATTTGTCCTTAGTGAATATTGCCCCCTGAGCCTCTTCCCTACTGATTAGTCTCCAGATCATAAATTTCAGGTTATAAATTAGGATTTGTCCTGCCAAACATTTGGTTATTAGGAGTTAATCTAACATAATTAGCACTGTTACCATTTTGAGCAGTATTCAGATTTATTCCCTTGCTAGATTCTTTCCTCCTATGTAGGGGAATGTACCTTTCTTCCACCAGATTCTGAACTTTAGGTCTAACAGATGATGAATTTCCAGTATCTCCTTAGGGTCGGCCTGCTACCCTTGAAGATGGGTTTTTCTTCATGCTTTCATCCATTTTGGTGAATGAGGCATTAATTTTCTACAGAGTAGCACTTATCAAAGCCAATGAGTTTGAAACCTCCTTCATTCCATCAGCAAAGATGGTTCGGGTATCTGAGCCCTCAATTGCAGTTGCAATTATATCAACAATTTCTATCTCTTGGCCATCAGAGCTAGTAGGTGCCCCGCTTACAAATTGGGTTTGTTCAGGAGGCACCAGGTTGCCATGCTATTCAGTGTCATTACCAGTAGTGTTTACTGGCGGGTTGTTGGTAGAGTCACCAATGTTAGAGATGTCTTTTCCACTTTTGAGTCTGGTCATCTCGCTGGAATGCATCCCACCGAGCTTGCTAAAAGATTATTGGCACAAATTTTGGCAAACTGGATGTCAAGTCCCACAGAGCATGCCAAAAGATTGTTGGTACAAATTTTTGGCAAACTAGATGTCAAGTCCCGCCGAGCGTGCCAAAAGATTGTTGGTGCAATTTTTAGCAAATTGAAATTGTGAGCGTGCCAGGGAAGATTAATTTCCTAAATGTATAAATACTGACTTCTTTCAGATAATTACAGATTTCTAAATGCCTTTACCACAATTTGTTTAAGTTCTAAGGGTGTGAATGTTTGTGTTTGATTATAAATGACAATTTAGCATTAGAGGTAATGGTAATTTGTCTAAAGGAAATGATAAATGAGCTAGAGGTAATGAAAAGTGTGCTTGAGGTAATCATAACAGTATACTTTGAGGAAATTAAAAATAAGCTTGAGGTAATAAAAATATGCTTTAAGAAAATTGAGATCCTATTGGAGGTAATAATAAAAAGAATAACATAAAGCTTAAGGAATTTTAAAATTATATTCAAATAGTAGTAATACAAACTTTTCTGAAATGAAAGCGTAAAATGCTATAAGCTTAAAGGAATTGACTATCAGAAAATTGCTAAAATTTAGAATTAAAAGTTGATTTGCTGATTGTTGTTGATATTGATTGGATTGATTGGTTTTTGATCGTTGCTAGATCTCCTTGTTTCATGCTGCTTGCCTCCCTTTATAGTCCATCATCTTCATGCAGAAGCAAATTCCATTGAATGTGGCCATGATTACCTTCAATAATTTCTTCAATAACTTCTGTAACTTGCACACCTCTTGGATTTCCTCTAGCAATTCTACAGCCCCTGTCAGATTTTTCTTGTTACCTCCAGAAGCTTTTTACTTCAACTCAAAGTTTTCTTTCCTCAAATAAATTTGAACGAGCTGAATGTTGATGTTGGACTTCATTTGAGCCATAAGATTAATTGTAAGCCCAAAATTATATTTGGGTATAAACAATTATCAATCTCCTCTAAAAAGGTATCATCAGATTTAGTATCAGAAGAATCAGAGGGGACACCAACTCTTGAAACATCTTTTTTCTTCTTCTCTTCAAAATTTTTCTTCAAATCTTCCTCTTTAACATTTCTTTTCAGCTCTTCTTTATTTTCCTTCTTCTCTTCTTCATTTTTCTTCACATCTTCTTTACTTCTCTTCTCTTCCTCTCCATTCCTCCTATTTTCCTCATCAGCACTCTTTCTCTCTTCAATAGCATCCAATAGGACATCAAAATTATGATTTCTATCATCCCCAAAATCCTTATCACTTTTATTTTCAGAAACAACTTCATCATTTTTCTGATTCTCTTCATCTTTATAAACATTAGAAAATTTCTGTTTAAGAATTCTGTCTAACTTCCCTTCTAAAATAAAAAATTTCTCCTCTATCTTCCCTTCTAAAATAGAAAATTTTTCCTCAATAAAAATTCTCAAAGAAGAAATTTCTGCATTAAACCTCTTATTTATGTCATCAATTTTCTTTTCCAAATTACCATCCCTATCACCAACAGCATAACCAATGCTTGATGGCTCTTTCTCACTAACAGAATTCACTTTCTTAGGCTTTTGGAGGATAGGTGACTCAAAATCATCTCTACTATCCACTTTTTCATCATAAACAACAGATACATTGGCTTTTCCAACCTTTGGCTTCTCAAAAAATCTATTCAATTGCAAAGACTCCTCTTCAGCAGCAGTTGGTATAATATTACTCAATTTTAACTACAAAAACAACAAAAAAATAAAAATAGGCAACAAAAAACAACAAGAACCAATAAAACCTAAAAAAATGAGAAAAAAAGTAATTACCTGGGAAGAAAATAAATTCAAAATCTTTGAATTCAGCTTCTTAAACATCAACACATAAAAATCTCCCCAGTTCAATATTCGAGGAATCAAACATCCATCATAAACAGCAAACACACCGTTATAATAAACACGACATTCGTAAAACCAAACTTGAAAAGCCAATGGAAAGACAACAACATGATAAAAATAATAATCCCATCATTTCTTCTCAACCCCAATCAATCTTCCCCTTAAAAAATTCAAAGTAAAATTAAAAGCATGTAATAAAAAATTACTAACAAAGTAAAGAACAGCCAACTTCAATGCATCCTCATCACAATCAAAATCTGTAGAAAGAAAATGGTCTTAATATCACTCCTATTTACTTTTGAAGAACCATTAAAAAACTTATCAACTAACTTATTCTTCAAAGATTTTTCAATCGTCTTTCTCTTAAAATCATCAACACATTTTAGCCCCGTCACAACAGTAAATTTACCAATAGAAAACCTCAAACGAAAACCAAAAATGTCAAACCAAATTTCATCACATTTAGGTTGACATACTTCCCTTAAAAGCAAGTAGTGAAGAACCTGAGGCTGCACTTTAATATGCTTTATATCCAAAAAATAACCAAAACAACTTTCCTTGAACAAATCCAATTGCCTATCAGTCAACTTCTCCTTCAAATGTAAAAATACATTCTCATTAATACAATAAGCAACCCTACTCATAAAACGCTCATCTGGCTTAACAAAATACTCTCATTCCTGAAATAAATAATGACAATTACATTAAAAAATTAAAACAAGCAACAAAAAGAAATAACATGCAACACACAGAAATAAAAAGAAACAAAAAAATAAAAAGAAATAAAAAAAAAGAAGAAACAAAGAAGAAATAAAAAGAAATAAGAGAAAATTTATCATTCTCTGTCTGCAACAACATAAAAATGACAAAAGCAATAAAAAAATAAAAAAAAATAAAAAGAAACAAACCTACAACAACATATACAGCAACAACAACAATAAGAAACAAAAATCAACAACAAGCAACAAAAACCCTAAAAATCAAAACAAGCAATAAGAAAAAAAACTACAACAACATATACAGCAACAACAAGCAATAAAAAACCTAAAAATTAAAACATACCTTATAGCAAGTATCAGATCTTTTAGCAGAGTTTTCAGTAAAGGACAACATGTTCATCTTCTTAGAAACATTATACTTTCTTTTTTTAAATTCACCATCGTTCTTCTTTTTTTTAGACAGAACGATTATTTTAGATAACGAAAAATCTATATCCAACTTCTTTTGAGATGAAGGAGAAGAATGTGGTTTCTTAGAAATAAAATCACTGCTATCTTTTGCCATAACAACTCAAATCAATAAGAAAAAACTTCTTAAAAAAATGAAAAATAAGAAGAAATTGAAAAGATAAATAAAGAGAACAAAGAGCAGACAAAGATGAAGAAAACAAGACGACGAGAACGTAAAAAATTGATTGGAAACCCCTAATAAACAAAACAAAACCATAAATGAAAAACAAAAAGAAGCCAAGCCAAATATGAAGCTGCAGAAATAAGTTATGAAAAAATAAAATGGACCGGATCAAAAAAGAAAGAGGCTTTATCAAACAGGCCTTTATTTGGAATTTTCTCAAATATTAAAGGTAAAATATCATAAATACCCTAAATTAATTAAAAAATTTCAAAAATATAGTAGTTTTTTTTTTCAAAACTCTAGTACCGTGTTTTCATATAAACTTTTTCTTTTTATTTTTCTTTCATTTTTACGGTTTTTTCTTCTCTTCTTCTTCTTTTTATGATTTTTTCCTAAAATCTATCAATTTCTTCATCCTTTTTCTAAACCCATCACTAATGATAACAAGATTTACAAAATTAACCTCACTAATAATGGATTTATAGTAACAAAAAAAAGCTCAAATGAGATGTTACTTCTTGTTCTTCTTCTTCTTCTTCTTTTGATTTTATTTTTGAATTTGTATTTTTTGTACTATTAGTATTAATAAATTTTTGCCAATTTATGAGTTTTTATTGATTTGATAAATCAATTTTTTTGTTATTTGAACTTGTGTGATTCTTATATCCTACCTTTTTTCTTATTTTATTTTTTAATTTATTTTTATAGTATTATAGGTGTTGATAAATTTTTAGCTTCTCGTTAATTTGGTGAGTGTGTAAGGTTATTTTGATATTATGTGTTATTTATTGAAGATTGTTTTCAAGTTGTTTTGAGATCATTTTAACTTTTCTAATTGTTTTATATTTTTAAATGTTACAAATTTTTTATTAGTTATTTTCATATTGTTTTCTGGTTATTTTCTAATTGTTTTATAGTTATTGAATAGTTGTTTTGAGGTTGTGTGAGTTTATTTTGAAGTTATTTATAATTTTTTAGTTACTAAAGGTTGTTTTGACGTTTTTTTATTGTTTTATTTCTTTAATTATTATAGAGTTTTTATTAGTTATTCTCATATTATTTTCTGGTTATTTTCTGATTGTTTTATGATTGTTGAATGATTGTTTTGAGGTTATATGAAGTTGTTTTGACGTTATTTATTATTTTTTAGTTGTTTTGATGTTGTTTTGATGTTTTTTAATTGTTTTATTTCTTTAAATATTACAAATTTTTTATTTGTTATTCTCATATTATTTTTGGTTGTTTTTTTGTTATTTTATGGTTGTTGAATGGTTGTTTTAAGGTTGTGTGGGGTTGTTTTGGTATTATTTTTTTTTTTGAGGAAGCAGTATTTTTTTTTTTAGTTGTTAAAAGTTGTTTTGAAGTTATTTTAAGTTATTTTAATTTTTTTTATTTCTTCAAATATTACAAATTTTTTAGTAAATGAGTAAGTTAAAATTTTTAAAAGTAAAATATATGATTTTTTAAATAAATAAATTCAATAAAACCTGAAATGTGGTTGCTCTATTTTATACTTTATAAAATAGAGGCAAACAGAGCTATTTTGAATTGGTTGTTCTTAGTTATTTTTTGGTTATGTTCTAATTTTTTTGGTTGTTTTAAATTTTTTTTATGACTCTATCTTTTATTGTTTTATTTCCTTAAATATTACAAAATTTTGAGTAGATGAGTGAGTTAAAATTTTTAAAAGTGAAATATGTGTTAGAGATTATTTTCTGTTTGGTTTTTTCAGAGGTATTAGAGATTATGTATTATTAAGATTTGCTAATAATGGTGTGGATAAGATAAATAACTGGTAGTTATTTTACATTTGGATTCTTAATTTGAGATTTGTATTTGCCTCCTTTTTGTTTACTATTATATTTGAAGAGTAGCTATTGATACTTGGTTTGGCCCGGCTCCAAAACCAGAAAAAACCCTATGATGATCACTATTTTATTAATCTCATGAGATTTGTTGTTGTGAAAGGAAATGAAGAAAAATTTTGGAGAGCCTTTAAAATGTAGGATGATTGTATTGAAAATAATAATAAAAAAAGTAAAGTAAATAAATAATAAATTTTAAAGTTTTTGTACTTAAAATGTATTTTTTAGGGATTAAATTGTAGTTTATTATTCTTTTTTTCAAAAAAAAGGGAAGTTCAAATAGTTTAAGGATTAAATGGTTAATTTTCCTCCATTTTTCCCACTTTCCGCTGACACATCTATACATAATACACTGCACGCTTTCACCTTTTTTTGTAATTTTTATTTTTTTCTTTTTTTTAGGGGTGGAGATTTTTTCACTCCATCTATTTATTTCTACACTCCTTATTTGCTTTTTTGAAATTTTAAATTACATAATTATCCTTTATTTGAAATGTTTATTGTTTTCATTAATTATCATTCCTAAACTAGCATTTTTCTAATTTTTTTCCAAATTCACTATTTAATATTTAATATTATAAACCTACTTGTGCTTAAACTTACATTTTCTTTTTGTATTAAAAAAATTAGCATAATCAACTATTTTTTAAAAACTATTAATTTACCATTTAACTTATCTAAATCATTGTAAAATTTGCACCAATTACAAAAAAGATAATAATTTTTTTACCTTTTATTAATAGTTTTTTAAATATCATATACACATTATTTTATTTTTATTTTTCTTATCATAATTTTTAAAAGTTCATATAAAATCAAAGTACATGATTAAAAAAAAATCATTATAAAAATTTAACAAAAATTCATTATATAAAAACTATTGTAATTTTAATTTTTATGACAAGTGTTATAACATATTAGTAATAGAAAAAATAAACGCTATATTTTCTTTTTATCAAGTATATTTTTTATAGTTTAATTTAATTAAAGCATGTGCGGGATATAATTACTTAAATTACATACGGTTAATTTTAGTTCTATTCGTTGAACTTATGAACATTTTTTGATATGATAAATTATCGTTGAATTTTTATAATTGATATTTTTAATCACATAATTTAATTTTTTATATTATTTTGTTAAATAATATAAAAAATTAAATTATGTGATTAAAAATAATGATAGAAAATTAAAAAAA
>CATIWO010433969.1:0-16837 GCA_949673435.1 Macaranga tanarius
AAGAAGAAGAAGAAGAAGAAGAAGAAGAAGAAGAAGAAGAAGAAGAAGAAGAAGAAGAAGAAGAAGAAGAGAAGGAAAGAAGGAGAAAAGATGAAAAGAAGCTCTCTGAAAATAAGTGAAGAATTCAAAATTATTGGCTGGAGAAATCAGTGAGTGGCTCTAGATTTCTTATAGGTTTTTCATTTAAGTTTGGTTTAAAGTAAATTTATGAATAAATATTGAGTTTTTGGTGATTTTCTTTAGATCTAGAATGATCTGAGTAGTTTTTGGTATGCTTGTTAGTGTTTTGAAGTGTTATGCATGATATATGATCATTTGGTGAAGTTAAATTGAGTTTTAGGTCAGATATCTATAATTTTTCAACTGAATTGCATGTTCTAAAGGTGAACAGGCACATACCTGATTAAATAGGCACAAGCCTATTCACTGCTGAGGCATGCACCTCATTGGGCGCCTCTGCACAGAGGCTGGCACCTCTGCACAGAGGCTGGCACCTCTGCACAGAGGCTGGCACCCCCTTTACAGAGGCTGGCACCTCTGTGGTGCCTCTGTGGCTGAGCCAGGTTGATGCAGATGAGATTGCATGTGCTTTCCTGGAGAAATTTAAAAAAGTATGATAATGGAATTTTCATAATTATGAGCAACTTTGGAGTTTCGGATTTTGACAAATTCAGAACCCAATTTCATTAGAAATGGGCCAAGGATCAAAACACACGAGCTATGCTCGTGATGTCTGTTATTTTTTGGCCAAATTCCATCATTTAGGCCTTGAAAAATGTATTTTTGTGTTTTTTAGACTTTTTTATAATTTTCTATTTCTAGTAGCATTCTGTTTAGGGTTTTCTGTTTAACGGTCTTTTTTTTTATCTTTTTTGGAGGACAATTTTTGGTATTTAAGTGATTTCTTAGTTATTTCAAAATTCTGTGAATTTTGTTGCCTATTCTCTGAATTTGAGAATTGCAGGTTATAGAAGATTGTTAACTCGTATTCGTGCGTGAATCAACAGTTGATAATATTTATCCTTTGTTCAGACTTTCGTTACGTTAGTTTGGTATCAGAGCTATGCTGCCTAGAAGGCAACCAACGCAGCCACAACTATGATAGCATGTAAATAAGGTTTACGAGCGTGATGATCTACGTCATATTGAGCAACGATTCGAGCAATGGATCGAATATATGATAGATCAGAGAATGGACACTTTGATGGATCGACTAATAGAGAGGATGGGTGAATTGTTAGTCAATCAAAATAGGGAAAATCCAAATCATAGGAGGATTCCTAATTTTGATGAATACAAAAATCCTTTTGCAGGGCAGGAACAATGATGATGATGAGTACATTAATGATTATGATGATGTGCCTCGTAGACGTCATCGACAATATACAAAAGAGGTTGATAGAAGGTGTTGGAAAATAGGTATGAGAACTGAGATACCTGAATTTTATGGTGGCTTACAACCAGAAGAATTTCTTGATTGGTTGGCTACAGTAGAAGAGGTTTTGGAATTTAAGGGTGTGCCAGAAAATAAGCGAGTACCCTTAATTGCAACTAGATTTTGAGACCGGGCTATGGCATGGTGGCAACAGGTTAAGCAAACCAGAGTTCGTTTGGGCAAGTCTAGAATCACGACATGGGAGAAGATGAAGAAATAGATGCGGGCAGCCTTTCTGTCTTATAATTATTAACATTTGTTGTACCAGAAATTGTAGAATTTAAGGTAGGAAACTCATTCTATTGATGAGTATACAACTAAGTTTTACCAATTAATTGCTCAGAATGAGGTGCATGAGACAGAAGAGTAATAATAGCTCAGTATATTGGGGGCTTAAGGGAACAGATTAAGGAGACAGTTAATATGTTTGATCCATTTTCTATTTCTGCAGTGCACCAGCGTACTTTGTAGCTAGAAAAGAGGCATCTTGGTGGTTATATATAACCTAGTTATGGAAACACTGGTAGTGGGGGAAATAACGCAGGGCATGCAATCAGGCAGCTCCGAATAGTATGAAAAAGGTTAGTCTAAGTAATGGCATTAAGTGTTTTGCGTGTGGTGAGATCAGTCATAGACAGGCAGAATGCAAACGGGTTGGAAAGAAGGTGATGTTTGCTAAGACAGATGAATGCGATGAGGATGAGGATGCCTTGGTGGAAGGTGATCCAGTCTTTGATCCAGAAGCAGTTGATGAGGAGCTTGTAATTGGTGATGTAGGGACTGCTTTGGTAGTAACGAGATCTTGCCTCACTCCGAGGGCTGTTGACAATGATTGGCTGTGAAGTAATATTTTCCAATCAACCTATACCATTAAGGGAAAGGTATGTAAGTTTGTGATTGATGCTAGCAGTTGTGAGAATTTAATTTCAGGGGAGGCAGTTCAGAAATTAGGGATTGTCACTGAAAAGCATCCAAAGCCGTATAAATTAGCATGGTTGAAATAAGGAGGCAAGGTGACAGTATCCAAATGTGCCCTGGTTTCATTCTCAATTAGGGAAAAATATAGGGATGAGGTTTGGTATGATGTTGTGACCATAGATGCCTGCCACTTGTTGTTGGGATGACCTTGGCAGTTTGATAGAGAGGTGACTCATAATGAGAATATTAACACATACAGTTTCATATTTGGGGAGGTCAAAATTATGTTAGTACCCAATAAAGAGTGTGGGCAGTCCAAACAGCTGCGAGAAGATAACAAGGGCTGTGTGAATTTATTAACCCTGGTGCAATTTGAGGGGTTCATGTAGGAAACTAAAATTGTGTATGTCCTACTCAAAAAGATGGTAGATAAAGAGGAGACCATACCTGAAGCAGCTTTACCACTTTTGGAAGAGTTTGCCGATGTGTTTCCAGCAGAATTGCCTGACGAGTTACCTCCAATGCATGACATTCAGCATCGGATTGACCTTGAACCTGGTGTGGCTTTGCCAAATTGACCTCACTATAGGATGAGTCCTGGTGAGCATGAAGAATTGAGGAGGCAAGTGGAGGAGCTATTGGCAAAAGGGTTTATTCAGGAAAGTCTAAGTTCATATGTTGTACCAGCCCTTTTGACGCCAAAGAAGGATGGTTCTTGGCGGATGTGCATAGACAGTCAAGCCATTAATAAAATAACTGTCAGGTATCATTTTCCTATTCCTAGATTGGATGACTTACTTGATCAGCTTAGTAGGGCTACGATTTTTACAAAACTGGATTTGAAGAGTGGGTATCATCGAATTTGGATTAGAGCTAGTGATGAATGGAAAATAGCTTTCAAGACGAGAGAGGGGTTTTATGAATGGCTAGTTATGCCATTTGGGCTGTCAAACGCGCCTAGCACTTTTATGCGTGTTATGAATAAGGTTTTATGACCTTTTATTGGTAAGTGTGTTGTCGTGTATTTTGATGATATTTTGGTGTACAGTGCTAACTCGGATGAGCATCTCAATCAGTTGCGAGAGGTTCTTAATGTGTTGTATAGGGAGAGGTTCTATGATGCAGTTAAGAAGTGTGTGTTTTTAACTCCTAAGGTGTTATTTCTTGGTTTTGTAGTTTCGGGTAAGGGGCTGCAAGTGGATGAGTCCAAAGTGGCAGTAATGAAAAATTAGCCACGACCCAGCACCATTACTGAAGTTAGGAGTTTCCATGGGTTAGCTTCATTTTATAGGCATTTTATTCTGCATTTTAGTAGCATTATGGCCCCTATTATTGATTGTATGAAAAAAGAGGGTAGGTTTGAGTGGATAGATGAGGCTGTAAAGGCATTTAAATTAATTAAAACACGCCTTACTACTGCTCCAATTTTAGTGCTACCAGATTTTCATCAACCTTTCGAGTTGCATTCAGATGCTTCGAAGGTGGGGATTGGGGCAGGTTTTAGTCAAAACAGCAAACCGGTGGCATACTTTAGTGAGAAATTATCGGGTGCCAGACTACATTATAGCACTTATGATGTTCAATTCTATGCTATAGTGCAAGCTATTAAGCATTGGCGTCACTATCTGTTTCAGAGGGAGTTTATTCTATACACAGACTATGAGGCATTGAAGCATTTGCACAGACAGGATAAGGTTTCTGTTAGGCATGTAAGTTGGATTGCTTACTTGCAAAGGTTTACTTTTATGGTGAAATATAAGTCTGGTGTTACAAATAGGGTGGCTAATGCATTGAGCCGGCGTAAGAGTTTGTTAACACAGATGTCCATAGAGGTACCTAGTTTTGAGACCTTTACTAATTTGTTTGAAACTGATCCATATTTTTCTAATATTTTAACGAAGGTTTGAATAGGAGAATAAATAGATTTCGTGTTGCATGATGGATTTCTGTTTAAGGGAAATCAGCTATATGTTCTAAATTGTAGCATGCGTTTGAAGATAATTAAGGAACTGCATGGTGAGGGACATGTAGGACATAACAGAACTTTACAATTGGTTTAGGCTGCTTATTTTTGGCCTACCAATTGTAAAAAGGTGGAGAAATTAGTGCAAAGGTGTCGAGTATGTCAAGTTTCTAAAGGGGCAGCCATAAATGCAGGATTATACATGCCATTACCTATTCCTGAGCAGCCTTGGGTGGATGTTAGCATGGATTTTGTGCTTGGTTTACCATGCACACAGCGAGCTAATAATTCTATTTTTGTTATAGTTGATCAGTTTTCTAAAATGGTGCATTTCATTCCATGTAAGAAAATAATATATGCGGTTCATATTGCTCAACTGTTCTTTTGAGAGATTTATAAGTTGCATGGGTTGCCTATGTTTATTGTGTCTGATAAAGATACTAGGTTTCTTAGCCATTTTTGGAGGAGTTTATAGAAAATGGTGAGTACCCAATTGAATTTCAGTAGTGCCAATCATCCACAAACTAATGGGCAAACTGAGGTGGTGAATCATTCTTTGGGCAATCTGTTGCGTTGTTTAGTTGGTGAGTATATAAAGGGTTGGGATCAGAAGTTATGGCAGCCAGAGTTTGCATATAATCATGCTATTAATAGGAGTACTGGTTTTAGTCCTTTTACAGTGGTTTATTCTGTTATGCCAAGAGGACCACTTGATTTGTCGCCTTTGTCGGCTAAAACCAGAATTAATGGGAAGGCTGAGAATTTCATGCAGGGATTAATGGATGTTCATAAGGTTGTCCATGATAATTTAATGAAGGCTACGGGCAAGTATAAGCAAGCTATGGACAAGAAAAGGAGGCATGTTAAGTTTAATGTGGGAGATTATGTTTGGGTTATTCTTACTTAGGACACATTTTTTGCAGGTGATTATAACAAATTGTCTACCAAGAAGATTGGACCAGTGGAGATCATTGAGAAGATCAATCCTAATGCCTACCATTTGAAGTTGCTTAGCCATATTCACACTGCTGATATTTTCAATGTTAAGCATTTGATTCCTTATGCAGGTGATTCTTCTGATGATGACAATTCGAGGGCGAATTCTATCCAACCTGGGGAGAATGATGCAAATGAGACTGCATGTGCTTTCCTGGAGAAATTTGAAAAATTATGATGATGGCATTTTATAATTATGGGCAACTTTAGAGTTTCAGATTTTGGTGAATTCAGAGCTCAATTTCATTGGAAATAGGCTAAGAATCAAAACACATGAGCTATGCTCATGATGTATATTGTTTTTCGGCTAAATTCCATCGTTTAGGCCTCAAAAAATGCATTTTTGTATTTTTTTTGTATTTTTTTGTAATTTCCTATTTCTAGTAGGATCCTGTTTAGGGATTTCTATTTAATAGTTTTTTATTTTTTTGGAGGACAATTTTTAATGTTTAATTGATTTCTTGGTTATTCTAAAATTCTGTGAATTTTGTTGCCTATTCCCTGAATTTGAGAATTACAGGCTATAGAAGATTGTTAACTAGTATTCATGTGTGAATCAACAGTTGATAATATTTATCCTTTGTTCATAATTTCGCTACATCACAGGTGTCCCTGCACAGAGGCACGTGCCACTGTGGCTGAGGCATGCATCTCTGTACCCTATTTCGTGACCCGTTTGGCTTAAATCTTTAACTTTTTTAATGTTAACTTGAACCGAACACTGGAATAATGTACTATAACATAAAAATGATTGAAAAAAACACTTCTTATGAGTGAAATGATTGTGCAATATGAATTTCACAACACCAAGCGATAAATATGGCTAATGACATAAGGTTATAAGTCTGAGACAAAGAGACTAAAGTAATTATGAAAATAATAAAAGTTTAGAATCTCTATGAATGTATAAGAATGAACATCAAAATGATATAATTATACCCTTACTAATGTTATGAACATTATATAAATATTATATTGATATATTATGAATAAGTAAGAGTTGGTGATATATATGTATATATATGAGATGAGTTGGCCACTTGAATTATAACTATCTTTGGGACAGTGCAGGGATTCAGAGATGCCTTTGGGGCAAATCCTTATGGTTATACCGTATGCATACAAGGTATTGTGAATGATCTTGTGAATTGGCCAGTGTGGGCCATGTGAATAAAGAATCGAGATGTTATGAGAGAGATTGAGTTTGTATATTATTGTCAATTCTGAGAAGAGTTGGGGGAATAAAGTATTTATGAATAATATTTGTATGAATTACAAATTGAGAAAGATATACTTGATAATAATAATACTAAGTGTTCAATGAATGAAATTCTCAACTCTCGAGACAATTGAATGGAATAACTATGAAACAAATCAACTAAGTATTTTGATGCTATTAATTATTCTTATATAAGAATATTTGCATTATTTATGGATCGAGGAATTAAAGCCTCAAGTGTATTTAAATGGTTTAAAGTTGAAATTTCATTGAAATAAAGATTTAATGTAGATGCTTATTTACATTATTTATGGAAATCTTTAAATAATTCTTTTGTGATGGAAATCTTTTATTAAATGGTTTGTGGAAATAAAGTATCATTTATTGAAAGGTTCTTTTGATAATTATATTCATTTATGTGGATTAAATAGCTTTGAAATTATTGCTGGGCATGTGGTTTAAAATTGATTTGGTTTAATGTTTGCAACTAAAGATATTTTAGCTGCTCACTGGGTAATTTCATATGAAATTACTCACCATTGTCTTAAAATGATTTTTTCAGATTAAGGTAGTTGTTAACACTAGAAGAAGAGATAGCTATTTACTGGGCCATAATGATGTACGAGATCACTGAGGCCGAGACACTTGTACGGTACATATTGCATCATGATACCGATACCGAGTTAGTGTTTAGGATTATGGTTTAGGCCATAGGGGTGGAGGTCCTACTGTCTGCCATCTGAGAGGATCATTTGGATGGTGTTTGCATGGCCTTCTGCGTCCTCTACGCCACCTCTACCAACGTTCAGGTCACCCTCTCCTGGGTGTGATGCGTATTAGACATCTGTATATTTTAGCTTTTTTGGGCTTTTTGCTAGAGGCCTTCATACACCCTTGTGCGATCATTAGGATATTTTTGAGCCTAGCAACTAGAGAGGTTGTGAGGGTGTGGCGAGAGTTGGAGCTGTCAGTTCCCCACCACCACCATCATTTTGTCGATTTGGGTCGGCCAGAGTCCCGACTAAGAGAGAGAGAGAGATGCTATGCTCATAGATACCTATGTATTAGGTTATATTTTTTATTAGCATTTGGTGCTCTCACCTTCGTACATAATGTATATATTTTTATATTGATGATGGTTATATAGTACCACTGATATTATGGTTATATTATATTATGTTATTTACGTGAGAAGTGATTCGTGCCATTTATTTATATTTGGAGTATTTATGTCAGGAAATGTTATTATTGTGTTTGTGATTTGTCCTAAGTAAGGATATGATATTTAAGAAATATCCACCAATATATACATACTTGCAGCTATATTAAATGAATAGTATTGATTTTGTCAATTATTCACATAAGGTTAGTGATGTAGCGGAAGTTTGTCAAAGGATAAATATTAACGATTGTTGATTCGCGCACGAATGCCAATCGAAAATCTTCTATAACATACAATTCTCAAATTCAGGGAATAGGCAACCAAATTCACAGAATTTTGGGATAAACAAAAATTCAATTAATCAACAAAAAATGTCTAAAAAAAAACACCAAAGTCCTTAAATAGAGAACCCTAAACCAAATCCTAATAGAAAAAGAAAATTACGAAAAAGTCCAAAAAATACTAAAATACGTTTTTCGAGGCCTAAACGATGGAATTTGGCCAAAAAGCATAGGACTTCATAAGAAAAGATAGTGAGTTTTGATCCTTGGCCCGTTTCCAATGAAATTGAGCTTTGAAATCGCCAAAATCCGAAACTCCAAAGTTGCCCGTAATTACGAAAATACCATTATCGAAATTTTTCAAATTTCTCTATAAAGGCACAAGCAACCTCATCTGCATCATTCTCCCCTGGCTGGATAAAATTTGCCCTCGAATTATCATCATCAGAAGAATCACTTGCATAAGGAATTAAATGCTTAACATTGAAAACATCCGCAGTGCGAATGTGACTAGGCAATTTCAAATGGTAGGCATTCAGATTAATCTTCTCAACGATCTCCACTGGTCCAATCTTCTTGGCAGATAATTTATTATAATCATCTTCAGAAAATCTGTCCTTAGTAAGAACAGTCCAAACATAGTCACCAACGTCGAATTCAACATACCTTATTTTCTTGTCAGCAGCTTACTTATACTTGCCCGTAGCCTTAAGCAAATTATCATGGACAGCCTGATGAACCTCCAACAAGCCCTGCACGAAACTCTCAGCCTTCCCATTAATCCTGGTCTTCACCGGTAAAGGCAGCAAATCAAGTGGTCCTCTTGGCACAACAGAATACACCACAGCAAAAGGACTAAATCTAGTACTCCTATTAACAGCATGATTATGAGAAAATTTTGCCTGACACAACGTCTGATCCCAACCCTTCACATGCTCACCAACCAAACAATGCAACAGATTACCCAAAGATCGATTCACCACCTCAGTTTGCCTATCTGTTTATGGATGATATGCACTACTGAAATTCAACTGGGTACTCACCATTTTTCATAAACTCCTCCAAAAATGAATAAGAAATCTAGTATCTATATCAGACATAATAGACATAGGCAACCCATGCAACTTATAAATTTCTCTCAAGAACAATTGAGCAACATGAATTGAATCTGTTATTTTCTTACATAGAATGAAATGTACCATTTTAGAAAACTAATCAACTACAATAAAAATAAAATCATTACCTCGTTGTGTGCGTGGTAACCCTAGCACAAAGTCCATGCTAACATCCACCCAAGGCTGTTTAAGAATGGGTAATGGCATGTACAATCCCGTATTTGTTGCAGTCCCCTTGGATACTTGACATACCCGACACCGTTGTACCAATTTCTCCACCTCTTTGCGAATGGTAGGCCAAAAATAATCAGCCTGAACCAATTGCAAAGTTCTATCACGCCCTATATGTCCCTCACCATGCAGTTCTTTAATTATCTTCAAACACAGGCTACAATCTGGAACACATAGCTGATTCCCCTTAAACAGAAATTCATTATGCAACACAAAATCTATTTTTTCTCCCATTCGAACCCTTGCCAAAACATTAGAAAAATATGGATCTGTCTCAAACAATTCAGCAAAGGACTCAAAACTAGGTACCTCAATGGACATCTGTGTCAACAAACTCTTGCGCCTGCTCAATGCATCAGCCACTCTATTTGTAACACCAGCCTTATATTTCACCACAAAAGTAAATCACTGAAAATAACCAATCCAACTCGCATGCCTAGTAGAAACCTTATCATGTCTGTGCAAATGCTTCAACGCATCATGGTCCGTGTACAGAATAAATTCCTTTTGAAACAGGTAGTGACGCCAATGCTTAATAGCCTGCACTATAGCATAAAATTCAACATCATAAGTGCTATAACACAGTCTAGCACCCGATAATTTCTCACTAAAGTATGCCACTGGTTTGCTATCCTGACTCAAAACTGCCCCAATCCCCACCTTCGAAGCATCTGAATGCAACTCAAAAGGTTGATGAAAATCTGGTAGCACTAAAATAGGTGTTGTAGTAAGGCGTGTTTTGATTAATTCAAATGCCTTTATAGCTTCATCTGTCCACTCAAACTTACCTTCCTTTCTCATACAATCAGTAATAGGCACCATAATGCTACTAAAATGTGGAATAAAATGCCTATAAAATGAAGCCAACCTATGGAAACTCCTAACTTCTGTAAGGGTGTTGGGTCGTGGCCAATTTTTCACTACTGCCACCTTGGACTCATCCACCTGTAGCCCCTTACCTGAAACCACATAACTAAGAAATAACACCCTAGAAGTTAAAAAAATACACTTCTTTACTGTAGCCTAGAACCTCTCCCTACACAACACATCAAGAACCTCCTGCAACTGACTCAAATGCTCATCTGGGTTAGCACTATACACCAAAATATCATCAAAATACACGACAATACACTTACCAATAAAAGGCCGTAAAAACTGATTCATGACATGCATAAAAGTGCTAGGTGCGTTTGACAGCCCAAATGGCATAACCAGCCATTCATACAAGTCCTCCCTTGTCTTAAAGGCTATTTTCCACTCATCTCCAGCTCTAATCCGAATTTGATGATACCCACTCTTCAAATCCAGTTTAGTAAAAATCGTAGCCCCACTAAGCTGATCAAGTAAGTCATCCAATCTAGGAATAGGAAAATGATACCTGATAGTTATTTTGTTAATGGCCCGACTGTCTATGCACATCCGCCAAGAACCATCCTTCTTTAGCGTCAAAAGGGCTGGTACAGCGTAAGGACTTAGACTCTCTCGAATAAACCCCTTTGCCAATACCTCCTCTACTTGCCTCCTCAATTCTTCATGCTCACTAGGACTTATCCTATAGTGAGGTCAATTTGGCAAGGCTGCACTAGGTTCAAGGTCAATCTGATGCTGAATGTCACGCATTAGAGGTAACTCATTTGGCGATTCTACTGGAAGCAAATCAGCAAACTCCTCCAGAAGTGGTAGCGCTGCCTCAGGTATGGTCTCCTCTGTATCTACCATCTTTCTGAGTAGGACATATATAATTTCAGAATCCTTTATGACCCCCTCAAATTGTGCCAGGGTCAATAAATTTACACAGCCTTTATGTTCTTCTCTGGACTGTTTGGACTGTCCACACTTCTTATTGGGTACTAACACAATTTTGACATCCCCAAACATGAAACTGTAAGTGTTAGTCTTCCCATTATGAGCCACCTCTCTATCAAACTGCCAAGGTCACCCCAACAGCAAATGGCAGGCGTCCATGGTCACAATATCACACCAAACCTCATCCCTATATTTTGATCCAATTGAGAATGAAACTAAAGCACGTTTGGATACTGTCACCTCGCCCCCTTGTTTGAAACATGCCAATTTATATGGCTTTGGATGTTTTTCAGTCATAATCCTCAATTTCTGAACCGCCTCCCATGAAATAAAATTTTCACAACTACTAGCATCAATCACAAACCTACATACCTTGCCTTTAATGGTACAGGTTAACTGGAAAATGTTACTTCACAGCCAATCATCGTCAACAGCCCTTAGAGTGAGGCAGGATCGTCTTACCACCAAGGCAGTCCCTACATCACCTATCACAAGTTCCTCGTCAATTGCCTCTGCATTAAAAACTGGGTCACCATCCACCAAGGCATCCTCCCCCTCATCGCATTCTTCCGTCTCAGCAAACATCACCTTCTTTCTAGCTCGTTTACATTCTGCATGTCTGTGGCTGACCTCACAACACGCAAAACACTTAATACCACTACTTGGACCAGCTTTTTTGCACTGTTCGGAGCTAATCCAGCCCTGTTCGCAGTCCCTATAGTACTGCCCCCTGCGTTACTTACCCCACTAACAGTGTTCCCATAAGTAGGTTGCATATAACCACCAAGACACCTCTTTTCTAACTGCAAAGCCTGCTGGTGCACTACAGAAATAGAAAACGGATCAAACATATTGACTGTCTCCTTAATCTGTTCCTTTAAGTCCCCAATATACCGAGCTACCAGTTGCTCTTCTGTCTCATGCACCTCATTCCGAGCAATTAATTAGTAAAACTCAGTTGTATACTCATCAACAGAATGAGTTCCTTACCTCAAATTCTGTAATTTTTGGTACAGTAGACGTTGATAATTGTAAGGCAGAAAGGCTGCCCGCATCTGTTTCTTCATCTTCTCCCATGTTGTAATTCTAGACTTGCCCAAACGGACTCTGGTCTGTTTCACCTGCTGCCACCATGCCATAGCCCGATCTCAGAATCTAGTTGTAACCAAGGGTACTCATTTATTTTTTGGTACACCCTTAAAGTCCAAAACCTTTTCTACCGTAGCCAACCAATCAAAAAATTCTTCTAGTTGTAAGCCACCATAAAATTCAGGTATTTCAGTATGCATACCTATTTTCCAACGCCTTCTATCATCCTCTTCTGCATGTTGTCGACGACGTCTGTGAGGCACATCATTATAGTCATCCATGTACTCATCATCATCATCGTTTTCCTCCCGCAAAAGGATTTATACGTTCATCAAAATTAGGAATCCTCCCATGATTTGGATTCTCCCTATTTTGATTGACTAACAATTCGCCCATCCTCTCTGTTAGGCGATCCATCAAGGTGTCCATTCACTGATCTATCATCTGTTTGATCCGTTGCTCGAATCGCTGCTCAATGCGACGTAGATCATCACGCTCGTAAACCTCTTCTACACGCTGTTATGGTTATTGCTGTGCTGGCTACCTTCTGGGCGGTATAGCTCTGATACCAAACTGACGTAGTGGAAGTCTGTCAAAGGATAAATATTAACGATTGTTGATTCGCGCACGAATGCCAATCAAAAATCTTCTATAACCTGCAATTCTCAAATTCAGGGAATAAGAAACAAAATTCATAGAATTTTGGGATAAATGAAAATTTAATTAATCAACAAAAACTGTCTAGAAAAAAACACCAAAGTCCTTAAATAGAGAACCCTAAACTAAATCCTAATAGAAAAAAAAATACGAAAAAGTCCAAAAAAATACTAAAACACATTTTTTGAGGCTTAAACTATGAAATTTGGCCAAAAAGCACAGGACATCATAAGCATAGTTAATGAGTTTTGATCCTTGGCCCGTTGTCAATGAAATTGGGCATTGAAATCGCCAAAATCCGAAACTCCAAAGTTGCCCGTAATTACGAAAATGCCATTATCAAAATTTTTCAAATTTCTCCATAAAGGCACAAACAACCTCATATGCATCAGTTAGCAACCTAGAATCATTGTAATTGAGCATGAAGAAAGTGAAAAATTTTATTCGTTAAGAGATTCTTTTTGATTCTAGAAGTAATACCTTTATTATCATTAATTCCTTGGTTATGTCCTTTAATAAAGTTAATGGTAGCGAGGGCGTTACATTACTAATGATAATTAAAGAAGTATGGAAGGGCTACAAAATAAATTGATATTGTACATTAATGATTTAAGTAATTTAAATAAGCTACGATAGTGCTATGAATGTGGTGGCTAGTTAGCATATATATTAATAACTTAATTAGTTCTTGAGAAGTTATGAATGTGGTAGCAAGCTCACCCCTTTGCATCTAATTTTTCAGGGTAATTGATAGTCGAGTCGATGTCTGCATGCAGTAAAAATACCAGGTGGGCCAGTAACGAGTTCGGTGTATTCATAACTAGTTGTTGCTATTATTTATGCCTGATGTCTGTACTCAGACTTCTAAATGTGTATTAAGAAGTTCTATTATAAGAAAGTATACTTGTAGAATATTATATTTGATGATAAGGCCTTTAATGCTAATGGTGAAATATGTGATATCTTGCAAACAATTTTGATTGTGCCACGTGTTAGAATGTGCAATTGGAGTGTTACATTTTCAAAATCAATTTTAAACACAAAGCAGCCCTTTTTTGAAGACAAATAAGAATGAATTACTTCATTGGCCACAAAATAGCCATCCAGTATCTGCACCCTCCCTCCCCTCAACCACAATAGTAAACTCGGTTTTACTGATCAAAGAATCCAAAACACCTTTGAGCCTAACAGAAAACAACTTCACAATTATTTTATACAAGCCATAAATCAAAGAAATTGGTCTAAACTCATAAACACGCATCGCCGGACATTTCTTAGGAGTCAAAGTGATGGAAGAGGATTTAATAGAATTACGAAGCATACTCGTACGATAAAAAGACTCCACCATTCATAAAATATCCTCTTTAATAGTGTTCCAAGGCTTTTTGTAAAAATAAAAAATAATTCCACTAGGACCTGGTGCTTTGTGAGATGAACAACTCCACACAGCTGCTCGAACCTCTTCCATAAAAAAAACATTGCTCTAAAAAATTTGCTTGCTCCTAATTAACATTGGAAGTCGTAAATCTTCAAGAAAACCACAACCTTATCATTTTGAAAACTATATATTGAAGTTCATCTTATAAACGGTGTTAATTCTCACGGTTAGTGGGATCTACCATTACGGACATGTACAAAAAAAATAAATGTATATTTTTGCCCCTAACATTTATAACAGAGAGCCGAGAACAAATTTGCCTCTTAATAAAATTTAAGAATATTTAAATACAAAAAATTTTCAAAAAAATTAAATTTTTATCTAATAAAAATATTAAATAACCGTTTATTTTTTATACTCATGAAATCTACTAATGCTAATACAATATTAAAATAATTTACAACTAATTTTTTATGAATTTTTTTAAAATTTTGTCCCATTTGAAAAAATCTAGAAATATTAAATAAAAAGTTCATTTCATTCTATAAAAATTTATCCTTTTTTTTAATTCACTTTCAAAATAAAAATTAATAAATATTTTTGTAAATGTAATAAATTAGGATAATATGGATAAATAAATATATAAATATTTATTTATTTATTTTTATTTTAAGGGTAAAAAAAAAAAAGCAAAATTCTATATGGGATGAGATGAATTTTTTTATTTAAATATTCCTAATTCTTTTTAAAACAGGACGAAATGCATTTAGATAATATATTTTTAGAAAAATTCCCATAAAAGATGTAAAATCGTTTTAATATTATATTACTATTAGTAGATCCTACGGATATAAAAAAACAAATGGTTATTTAATATTTTTAATAAATAAAAAATTTAAATTTTTTGAAAATTTTTTGTGTTAAAATATTTTTAAATTTTGTTTGAAAGTAAATTTGTTTCTTGTTATAAACGTTTGGTTAATCTAATTTTTTTTGTGCATATCAGTAATAGTGTACCCCATTAATGATGAGAATTCACACCGTTTGTAAGAGGGGCATAAATATATAATTTTTAAAATGATAAGGGTGTATTTGCATCTCGAAAAATATTAGTGACGGATATGAAATTATGGTACAACGTTAGGAGCATTTTTTATCTTTTCCCAATAAACTGTCTAAATGAATGTTAATTTGTCATAAATCTTCATCTCTTGTCTCCAACAATTAGAGGTCAAAGTTATCCATCAAAAGCAAAATAAAAGAACTATAGTTCCTATGTAGAAAAATCAGTAACTAAAATCAGGACTTTCGAATGCCACTTAGAGCTTCAACTTTGGGCTTGGAGGTTCTCGTAGCCATCTAGGAGGAACAATATTGTAGTTTTTAATTACCACTTTCTCTTCTTTTAATTCCTCTTCTAAATCGACTTTTGAAAATTTGCCAGTGTTAGTTTTGACACATTTTTGTAAAGTCACAAATGGATTCACACAGTACGAGTCCTGTAGAAACAAAAAATTCTACAAATTACTAACAGCGTACTACATTGTTTCAAATTTAAAATGGATGGTATGGCATTCACTACCATGTAACCTACAATGCTTTAGTGATGGAAAAACTAATTAAATCTATGCCTTATGAATAAACTAATTACTTTTGCTAGAAAACTACACCAAACAACTCACTAGCGAAAATTTATCCTGCTTCAGGATGTTAGAAATCACTGCCCATTGCTTAAACAATACAAACAAACAATAACATGCTACAATTCCAACAATTAGAACAAAGCTGAAAGATGGACTCCTTTCAATTATTTGTTCCACCCCACAAAGGGAGACATAACAAAAAGAGGAGAATTTAGAGAGAGGGTAAAGAACACTAGGCCATAATTAATGCATATAATAGGACGAGTGATTAAGTTGGATGTTTATAAATTATAACTGATACCACAAACCAAGAAATTGCCTCAACGTAACAATCAGGTTTTGGCCTCTTATTCACACGAGTGATAGCAATCAATATAATCTGTAAGATGGACATAATTGCAGTATAAGAGAAAAAAGAAAAAAATGAGAACAAATTTTTTTTAATTAATATTCTAACCAAAACTCATCAAACATATTGAAGGTCCTAGTCTATACTAATCTAAGCTAAAAAAACGTAAAAAAAACTTCTAGTCTAATCTAATATAATCTTTGCTAAAAGAACAGTATTATTAAGAAGCATAAACTTTTTTTTAAAAAAAAAACTCTATTCTATTCTATGATCAAGACTAATGACTCTTGCAAAATTCTATAAAATTAGGAGGAACAATGTTAGCAAATATGGTGGGAATAGCTTCATCTTCATTGAAACAATCTGCGCCCCACTGTCTGTATCGTCCACAGCATTCTTCGCCGATTTTAACATCTGGAAAAAATATTTTAGCAAGAGCTTCAATCGCACACCTACCAATCTCAAAACCAGTTGCCAAGCACTTTTCAGTGTCTATAGCTGGTGGTGATTTGTGTTTGTGAGGTGAGTTGTGTTTAGGTGCTGATTTGTGTTTATGATGATGAGATGATGGTGGTGAATTGTGTTGTGGAGGAGT
>CATIWO010434000.1:0-14327 GCA_949673435.1 Macaranga tanarius
CCAATACAAATCAAAAATAAAAACAATCATACAAAAGTATATCAAAAAATTAAAAATCAACCAAAAAGCAACCAAAATGAAACTAATAAACAAGAATCACTTCAAATTTGCCTTTGTCCTTCGGCTTAAGTCTTCCACAACACTCAAAATCACCCTTATCATTAAACAAAATATTATCATCCTAAAAAATACAACAATATTATCATCCTGAAAAATACAGTCATAAAAAATATTATCAGAAACTAACAATCAACAAAAAAAGCAACCAAAATAAAACTAATAAACCAAAAAGCAACAACGCCAACAGACTTAGCAGCCTCAATACAATGATCAATCACATTACAATATTAATACATCCATAACAAATATTAATAAAATAACAGTACATATATTACAGTATACAATTAGTATACTTTTAGTATATTATCCATTTCCTATACAACTGACAATATAAAAAAAATTACATTTTTAGGTTATTTCTTGCTTGTGGGCAGATTAGAGTCCACTTCTTGGACTAGCTGATTGACTTTTAAATATAAGAACTAAAATCCAAAAATATGTAAAACAACTGAATCAAATACTAAAAAGTTTAACTTTAAAAAAAACATTAAATTTACACAATCCAAGCATAAAATCATTCAACAAACTAATAATATTCTTCTGAAATATAGCATATACAACTGAAAATTCAATATAACTGTCATTTGGCTTAAGTCTTCCACGATACTCAAAATCACCCTTATCATCACCCTGAAAAAGACAGCCATATAAAATCATATCAGAAATCAAAATTCAACCAAAAAGTAACTAAAATGAAACTAATAAACTAAACTAATACAAATCAAAAATAAAAACAATCATAGAAAAGCATATCAGAAACCAAAAGTAAACCAAAAAGCAACCCAAAATGAAACTAATAAATTAAACTAATACATATCAAAAACAAAAATAATCATACAAAATCATATCAGAAAACCAAAAATCAAATCAAAAACAAAAATAATCATACAAAAGCATATCAGAAAATCAAAAATCAACTAAAAAGCAACTGAAAATGAAACTAATAAACTAAACTAATACAAAGCAAAAATAAAAAAAATAAAAGAATAAAAAAAACATACAAGTTCACCACTCATAACTCCAACAGCTCTAACTGCATTATTGATAATATTAGCAATATCAACTGAATCGTCTTCCATATTCTTTTCATCCCAACATAAAAACAACAAATCACAAATAAAATTAGAAACCAAAAATAAACCATAAATATACAAAAATATATCCATAGTATAAATAACATATACCAAACAAGAATCACTTCCTGTCTCAGCAGCGACACCAACAGACTTACAACCTCAATACAATAATCAATCACATCATCAACTACCTTCTCCTTATAACATAAAGTAATAGAAGATAAAAAAAATTAAAACAGTACAAAAAATAAGATCAGAAACCAAAAGTAAACTAAAAAGCAACAAAAACAAAAATAACAAAAAAAATCATGAAGTAAAAATAGAGAACTGCCAAAGTAGAAAGTCATACCCACTAAGTATCACAGCAAAGAAAGCACTTTTTTCCAAAGCAGTCCATGAAGCCAATGGAATATTTCTTTATTATTGAATATCTCTCCACATAATAGAAATATATGATACAAAATCAAAGTTTGGGTTGGTTAGTGTTCAATCCTAATTAGTTTTTCATGCTCTAAGAATTAGTGATGGATAACTATAATTGAACAAGCAGACAAATGTTTTAATCAATGTTCCCTCTATTTTGATATCAATATTGGCATCAAGTAGATGTTTACAATTCTAAAGATAAGTAAAAACTTATGAAGAGCAAGTGTCTTCTTGTTTTTAATCAAAAACATATTTCTAAAGGGCTTAAAAAATTAAAAGGGTATACATCCATGACCAACAATAAGTATACAGAAGAGAAGCCAAACAAAAATAATAATAAATGAAGAAAAAAAAGAATAAGAATCATAACGATAACTTCATGCAAAATAGTATAATTCAACATTAGTAATATAATACCTGGGCTGTCATTCTATAATATTGGCATTCAGAGTCACCAAAGGCACAAAGTAGGAGTTTAGTCTCACTGAATATATCATGGGCACCAGCTATAAATTACAACCTTTTGCCCTCATATTATCCATTCTATTGTTTAACATTTTTTTATCTTTTAACTCTAAACACATAGCAGACACGAAAAGAATGAATAATACGAGAAACCTATAAAATATGTACAAAAAATACAAAAAAGGATTTCACACTTTAAGTAAAACACGCTTCAGGAATCAACTACCTTCTTCCTCTAATATAAAATAATAGAAGATAAAAAATTAAAACAGTACAAAAAATAAGATCAGAAACCACAAGTAAACTAAAATATAACAAAAAAAATATAACAAAAAAAAATACCACTTCAGGCACATCTGTAACATCATCAGCTTTGACAAAAGATTCTTCACCAGCTTTGACAGTAGCAGAAGGATCAGAATTCTTTCCAACAATATCAGTAGCATCTTTTCCACTGTTATCATCATTTTTTGTATCTTTATCTTCTATGTTAGAAGCAGATCCACCATTAGCACCTCTTTCATCATCATCATTTTTCTTAAAAAAAAAAATAGCATCTTCATCATCCTTAATTTCTTCACCATATTCTTTTTCTTCATCACCTTCCTCTTCTTCATCAACTTCTTTTTTTTCATCCCTACCTGCATTAGCACCTACATCTTTATCTTTAACAAAAAAAAAAAAAAATACAACTGCTAGAATTAAAGATGAAGATGTAGAATACGTCGGTTAGAATCAAAGAGAAGCATATAGTTTAAGACAATAAACTAAAGATATTTTCTCCCATTAGGAAGGAATGGATTCGAAGGGTGAGGGACACAGCAACATAACCATTGTATGAATTGGATAAAAAAATACAACCGCAAACAAGAAAAATATAGAATTGGAAGATGTATCTCAATCGAGCAATCCCACTATTGACTCATAGATTAGTGGCCAACCACATGCTATATCTAATATTTAATTAAAAATAATTCTCAACTCAAAAAGTTGATAAGCTTGATTACAGATGCAAGCTAACCTACAAGCTGCAACCTGTAGCAGTTGAGAAAGCCGTAGGAGAACGAAGAAATGAAACAGGGCATGGAAGAAATTAAAAAATAAAAGGGCACGCGGGTAATAAAAGTAGGACACGGAGGTAATTTATGAAAACATGAGTTATTGAAGTTATAAAACTTAAAAAATGGGGTATTTGTGTATATTTCCTTTTTAAAAATTCATTTATTTTTTAAATTTTACAGTTTGGAACTGAAATCAATCGGTTTGGAACCGGAATTGCTGGTTCCGGTTTCATTTGGGAAGGAACCGGCCTCCCCCGGTTTGAGGCTAATTCTGGGTTTTCCGGGCCAAATTGGCCCGTGGCCAGGCCTAGATCAAAATAGGCACATCTCTCATTAAATCATATATATTTTTTATGATTTTTTAATATATAATTTTATTAATAATAACTTTTTTGGTTTTTCGATTTATTCCATCTAAGCTGAAAATATTGGTTCTGAAATCAAGCTGAATTGTAATAAATTGGTTTTTAGTTTAATCTTTGATCTTGTCCATTTTTTGCTCACCCCTTATAAGTTGTTCCTTTAAAATTTATTTTATTATTCCCTCGGAATTGAGGTTCTTCATTTATATTAAAAAAATTTAAAAATATTACTGTTTTTAAACTATTTTTATTACTTCTTCTTTTTTTTTTCATTTTTTATCATAACTTTCAAATATAAAAAGATGGTATAATCTTTCTTCTTATCCCATGAATTATCTGATATTATTTTTTCTTACTTTTTCAAAACTCTTAAGCTGATTGAAATTCTCTTATTTAATCCTTATGTATGATTGTATATGATTGGATAATTTAGTTATTTACTGATTGAAATTAAATTAATAAAAAAATTTAATTCTGATATATTCTCAATTATGTATTCTATTTTAATTAGGTCAATTCCTATTTTATCTAATATATATATACCAACTAAATAATATATTTAATGTTAAATTTAATTTAAATTATATTTTCTTTAATTAGGACAATTTTTATTGTACATGATGTACATTAAGTAAATAGTTTTACTCAAGTGATGAAAAAACCAACTAAATTTTATAGTTTTAGAAGTTTTATTAAAGTTTAATAAGAAAAATTAAAGTTTTGTTTTTGTTTTTTGAAACTTCCAGATATTAAAATTAAATATCAACCTGATGCAATACATTCACTAATACTTGAGGCATATCAGTACCCCAATAGCACAGATCAGACAAGGAGCCAGATGCTCTAGCTATTCTATGAGCCATCTGATTCGCTGACCTATTCACAAATGAGAGAGTGATTTCTAACATCTCATAAAGAAGAGAAATACAATATGAAATAATTAATCCAAACGGTGATAAGTCAACTGCTGGAGATTTAACTGCATTAACGACTAGCATCGAATATGCTTCCACATCCACCTACTGAATATTCATCTCCTTGATCCAGGACATCGCTTCTCGAACCCCTAAAGCTTCAGCAAGCAGAGGACAGAGGTTGCTTGAAAACGAACTCTTGCAATGGGCACCCTGAACCACACTTGAGGAGTCTCTCATCACGCAGCCAAAACCAACTCGTTGAAACTGTGCAAAAATTTCTGAATCAACATTACATTTCAGACATTCACCCTTCGGCCCCCTCTAACTAGAAATAACACCTCTTCTCAGGGAATGGTTTGTGGCTTGCATGACTCCAGTTTGGGCTTGATGCCATTGTTGGACAGCTATTGCAGCTCCTCTGAACACTATCTGCCCATTAAAACTCTTGCCTTCCCAAACTAAATAATTACGAGTTGCCCATATGTTCCATAACAGAGCCACCACCAAACAGCAATCCTCAATTGAAATTAGTGAAAATAAACCCGAAAGCCACTCCAACAAATTATCACAGACTAACCTGTTAGCTTCCAAGGGCAAAGAAGACCAACATCGGATAACAAACGAACATTGTAGAAATAGGTGAGCTATCGATTCTTCACAACCATGGCATAAAGGACAGACATTGACCACTTGAACACATCTTCTCATAAGAAAAATTAAAGTTAAATTATTGTTTATTGTATAATTGATAACATATCACAGAAGTGTTCTTAAAGACTAAGGTCAAAGTCGAGTTACATGACAACTTATCATGAGTTATTGCTCTATAGCAGATCATCTACTATAGAAGATAACTTTGTATAACTTTGTCCTCAAATTTACGAAAATGGCTCCCACATGTTCTACAATGACATTAGTAAATGTGACTTCTAAAATTTACTTAACGAACAAGTAATTGTCTCTCGATTGACTATCACATCCCACTAATATTTCTAAAAATTTCCAAGATGAGTTATTGATCTTCAGGAAGTGTGTTCCACTTAGATCTGGCCATGGTTTATTTGAAACCGGCGGTTTACGGTTACATCAAGGGTGGAATCGGTCTCCTCCCAGTTTTAGTTGAGCAGTTCTGGTTTAGCCGATTTATTTATTTTAAAAAAATTATTTTTTAAAAAATTAAAATTAATTATTTTTAAATTAAAAAATAAGAATATTTTTAAAAAAAATAAGCTAAACTACTTTTAAAAGGTGGACTTGAAATTGAAGTACTTTAAAAAATTTTTAAAAAGGTTTGACTGTGCAAACTTTCCAATTTTGTGGATATAAATTAACTTGTGGTACATTATTGAAAATAAATGTGTATAATAAATCTCTATATCCTCGTTTAATAATTCATAAGTTGAATTCCAACGAGTTTGAATATTTCTTGAGAAATTTTTTTATTTTTGATGAATGCCGACCTCCTCCAAACCTACAAACACAAGAGAAAACCTTAGATGAGCCTAGGATCTCTGATCCGTAGGTTCTCCGATGCTTAAGTTAGAGAAAGTTTATTCAAGATGATTTAATAATGAAAGATATGAGCCTATATATAGGCATAAGAAGGACATACCTAGTCCTATTTAGATTAGTATCATGAGAGTCCTAATTCCTTACCAATTAGGTCTCTTTAGCCTTGTTGATCAGAGTCCTTTCAGGACTTGGATTCGTAGATATAGGAACATGATAATTTTCGTATTTATCAGTTATGATTGTGATTGCTACTGTGGAGAATGAGCATAGCTGAAGAAAAAGAAAAAAGAAAAAAGACAAAAGAAAGTAATGAGAAGAGGAGAAGCATGGTTGTTGTGGCCTTGTGGGCATGGACATGGTGGTTTTGATGTTACAATTGCAAATGAAAATTCGGGTTCGCCCCAATGACAGTTGAAAGTAGTGTATGTGGGAATGGACATGGTTGGGTTCTATTTTTTGATTCACTTGCCAAAATTATCAGAAGTCTATTTTTTATGTCAATTTTGGAGGAAAATACAAAAAATTTAAAAGATATGAAATGTCAGTTCAATAGATCATCAAAGCAACGTGATCAAAGTAACATGATTTTTGTTTTGAATGCCATTTTTAATAAGAAGAAGCAAAGACACTACCACATAGTCTTATTCGGTTATAATTAACAAGATAGAACTAACGGTTAAATGTTTAAACACTTTTTGAACTCAATTGTATAGAATTAAATATTTAGGACTTAATTGTACAAACAATGTAACTTTTAGGACTGAAAATGGTGTTATCCCAAAAAATTATAATTATCTATAAAATACTAATGATATGGTTCTTTTAGTAAGTGAGAAATGCATGTATTTAATGTTATTAAATATAAAGAACTAAAATATCTTTAGTGTTTTATAGTTAATTATAGTTTTTTATTGTTTAAAATGACATTTTAGTTTTTTTATATAGCACTTAATAGAAAAAATTGTCTGACCCTAACAAAAGTCCTGAAATGTTAATAGAATAAAAATTGAGAAAGACAAAAATTTAATTTTGAAACAAGATGGAAGTATGTATAAATTAGAACAAATCTTAGTAGGGAAAATATAATTTGGTCTTATTATTGGTAGCTATATTATTAGCTAGAACGTAATCTTTATGTTGGTAATGAGATTATGTTTTATCTTTTGGTAGGAAAAAAAATCCCTGAAACATTTCTTGAAACTTTTGAAACCAATACATTTTCAAAACGTGAAAACATTGATCAACTGGAGTTTCCGTGCATCAAAGTGAAAGGGAGTATCCCCACACTAATGAAATTCAGTAAAGGAACACAAGTGCTATAGTCGTCCCATGAAGAAAAGCCTTCAAAGAAATGTATCTTATAAAAGATGCAAATGCTATAGAATTTACAGACAATGCCTTTGTGGTATCTATGGGCTATACAACAAATTAAAGAACCAGATAACATGCATTAAGCAGCATGCATGCTTAATGCCTTCGGCCTCTTTCACTCACTTTGTAACTATCAATATTTAGAATGGATCAAAGAGTTGACCATCACCATCGTTTTTGGATGGATGGATGGTTTTTCTAATCTTCACAAAGACCGAATTGAAAGTGTGATTGAAGCAAAATCTACTTGTAAATCCATTCATTTGCACGGCCTCCTGATTCATCCATGTCTATAAAAATGCTTACTGCCTGCGACAAAAGATAACAAGGAAATGATGTATGAAAAGAGTGTAACTTCTCAAAGAGCCATAGCAAAAGTCTAAATTGTACATATGCATCAACTCAACACATGGAAACGGGGAAAAGAAAGTAATATCATGAGAGAAAATGCTATCAATTAAAAGTGCTTTCGGCCAGAGAAACCCCACACACATCAATGTTAGCATTTCTTGTTGAACATACCTTCTGTGAGAGATTCAGCGTTTCTATTGTTTATTTATTTTCTTCTCTCAGTAGTGTTCAACGTCCCTAATGCTGCGACTTCACAACTTCATAGTTAAATTTTACTAGGCATGCATTTACTTATATCCAAGATATCAACTAGAGTTGCTTGTACATCCAAATAGACCACATGGGCAATGGCTGGACCAATAAAAAATCTGGTTTAGATACAGTATCTTATTTTGTTATTTAATTCCTTTATTTACCCTCGCATACCAGAATCAGAAACATATCCATGGCATGGACATGGTAAGAGGAACAAACTCAAAGTTTATTAAAGGAACAAAGAAACTGCCCTACAGCGAAAAGTGCATTACCAAAACTTGCCAGATTCTACTCTTCTGCGGCCATAGTTATTGATCTGGCAGATGGCACATGGTATGGAAGTTCACAACAAACTGGGGATTTGAGAGATTTTATGGTGATGGTTTAGCTAGTGGTGGAGGCATGAGGGCGCTGGCGATGTGGGTAGGGCAGAGTCAAGACGAGAAGAGCATTCAAGTTTTAACAGAGGAGACAAAATGTATATAAGGAACTAGTTTGAAGGTGTAGAAAGCAGTAAAGAATGATAGCAGAGGATAAGAGAAAGAATGTGTGCAAATGTGCCTGTGCCTGTGCCAGTGCCTATCAAAGAGAGACATATGATTTATTAAATGCTGTTTTCTTCTCTTGTGGTTGGCATATAATTTGTTAAATGTTTAACTTCCAAAAAAATTTTCTTAGTAGCTATAAGACACTCCCAATGAAGTGTTAAGTATTTACAAAGATTCAGACAGTTATGGCAAGATACTTACTTTCCCTATCCGAGGCCGCTCTTTCGACTTTGCTAAGCTACTTCGAATATGTGAGACAGCTCCCCAACATTTCAATGTGTTTGCCACATCATCGAGCCTCAATAGATACTCCTCTTCTGTTAGTGGAAAGGATCTCTAAACAGAGAAAACAAAAAAGGAAAGGAAATAAGAACAACAAAGCAAATAATCAAACAGCTTTCAGAAAAGGAATTGTGAGATCATATGAATCCATGGTTTTCACCAGTAACAACACTCGGTATATTGTGTCCAATTGAGATACAACATTTTTGTATTATCTCATTCATGATATTTCTTATCATGATGATATGGTAAAAAGATTAGGTGTTGTAAAGATTAACTCACTACTAAATATGAAGCATCAAAATTCATTCCTTAGTTACGAAATTCCCTCTGTAATTTTCAATCCTCTATGATCATGAAATAGTTTCCATTCTTTCTTTCTTTTTAGGTTGTGCTACAAATCGAGTAGCTTTGTCTCCCCAATTTATCCTTCCATCTTTGGCACAAGCACGATCGGATGCCAAGTAACACAGTTCAACATCAAGGAACTTCATCAAATAATTTGCAATTGAAATAACATTTTCTTTACACTATTTTATGATCTCTGTAAAAGACCAATCATTCATTGTGACCTAAGCCTAGTAATGTTCATGTAGATGATCACGATTTCAGTCTAGCAAGACGGGATAAAATTAATGTTGCTCAGAGCCAGGGTACCATCATTAAATTCATATACATGTCCATGGACATTCTGAAATTCTGTTCATGTTTTAATTGTATTTAGAAGATGATATCCAAAATCTACCTCTGCTGCATGTGTTTGATGCATGTAAACAATTGGAGCAACAGAGAACCATAGACGCACAAATAAACGTGCAAAATATTGCATACTTGAATTCTGGATTTGTGCAATTTGTATAAATGACCATGGTACTGTTCCCTCCATAAGAGGCACACATTACACTTTTTGCAGTGGACTTCAAAATGAATAACATTCTTGTTGAATAATTGAGAAAGACAAGTGAAGCTATTATCTAGTTGGTAGACATGGATAAATCTAACTTCCATTGCGCTCTTAACAATCATAAACTTCAATACTTGTATTGTGATATTCCATGTTCCTAAAGATCTGAACATGTACAGTACAGTACAGTACAGTATAAAAACTGTGATATTACTAACATCATAAAATAAAATAAAAGTTGTCATATCTTATGAATATCTAGCAGAAGAATCTATTTACCTGCTCCATGTACCTCCACATGACATTCAAAGCAAGAAGATTTCTTCCCATGAATTCCTATATCAGGCATTGAAAAGTAACAAGTGAACTGCTAAAGAAATACAGGAAAAAGTTAAAGTTAAACCATAAAACAACCAAACAATTAAAAAAGAAAAAAATCAAGTTGAATAGTCAAACAGAATTCTTGAAAAGTCTAATTTCTTCAGCATGAACTGCCTGCTAACCCCATATACGAGAATCATACAGTAGCATTTCATAGACCCAAGGACCATCCATGACACTTACATTATGTTTGGGAATGAAAGAAAATGTAGAGGAAAATGTGAAGAAAAATAAGGTTTTCTTCTTTTTCATTTTCCTGTCTTATGTTTGGATAGAAGGAAAATAAATTGGTTGAGGAAAGAAAATGAATAGTCTTTAAATTATTAATTTAGCCTTTTAACTTTAGAATTTGAATTGTATATCTTTCTTTTTGTTTTCTTTTTCCACTTCCTCTCCAGTTTGGAGAGACATTTTATAGTGAAAAATAGTACATATCTTCTCCAAACATAGGGTTAGAGTTTGACTGAGGTTTTGTTTATGTAATGCATCTCAATGAAGGCTTTGTTCTTGTATTGCATCTCATGGCTTTTAAACACACGATTTGGTTAAGATCTTGTTTATGTATTGCATCTCAATCGAGGAGACCCTGTTCATTTAAAAGTAAAAAATCAAGTTTGAGATGCAAAAATGAACTACCTACTAAAAATACAACTATTCAGCAATATGTTACACAACAAACCAAAAGCAAAAATCAAGTGCAGAGCTTATCCTAGAGAAAACCAACAATTCATGGAGTAAGATGCGTCTTTTGAGATCTTCTTCATTTAGCTTAGTATTGATAATTGGACATGACTCTGCATGCTGCCAATGGAAACAAATGTTGGTATAAAAATTGTTTCATTATGCAACTGATAGATTAGTTACAAGCAATTTTTTTTTAATTGCTAAGGTAATGACAAATAAAAGACAAGAAAACTGCTTGACACAAATTTAATTAAGATCATAATTTTTTTTCTATCACTAGCACTTGTTAATATTTTTGTTTGTTTTTATTATTTGTTGGTTATGTTGATTTGTCATGCCTGTTTAGATTTCACACTCTTCATTGTGATCGTGCAGCTCCTTTCACCTCACCTTCTTACCCACTTCCATCCAACTATATAAAAAAATAAAATAACTGTTGCAGTGCATTGAATTAACATGGCGTAATTAAAACATTTTGATGTGTTTATGTTTCTAATTTGAACATCATGCAATGAAAATAGAGCAATTAGCATTCAACAAAAAGCATTGTTAATGAAATGAATTTTGTTCTGCAAAATGCATGAAATCTGTCAAGTGTAAATCGAGACATGAGCCTTAAAAGATCAATCTTTGCCTATGGTTCTAATCGAAAGACCAGTGCATTGAATGTTTAGAATTTCAAACCATAGATTGTAAATTAAAAAAAAAAAAATCATTATATTGCAGTTGCATAATATAGAGTTAATCCTAGAATCAAATGCGTCAAAATTGTTAAATAGTTGTGCACCATCAATTGTAACATCAATTCATCCTAAATTTGTATGTACCAAAAAAAGTAAGCATAATTCGGCGCATGTAATATTCATCTATTTCTCACAAACTAATCTTTGACAACAGAAGCCAAAAGAATAGAAACTAAATCATGCTTTTAAAAGACAAGTTGCATATACTGATGCTAAATTTTTCAACCTTGTATAAAACGAAAAATAAAAAATAAAAAAGTGTACCTTCTTTATAAGTTGAACATCATAAGACCTGCCATACTTGTTTCTAATAAGAGTTGCAAGGTCTATTCCACTAAAGGCAGAATCATCTGCGCCAACAATTCTTTCAAGATTCCTTCTTAGCATTTCACTGTCAACCTGGAAATAACAAATACTACAACTTGGGTTGGTCCTGTAGCCATATGCACCATGATGCTCAATTCTATTATATATATAATCAACAAATTCAACCTACGAAAACATACGTACTCCTTTAACTTCTTCATCATTCTTGTTACTATTTTCTTCATCTTCTGAATTGTCGTGAACATTATCCAGTGGAGTGGAGAAGATAGGCCTGTATTTCCTGGGACTCAGGCGATAACTAAATTGAACAACAGGGGAATAGGATCCTCCAAAATGGAAAGGAACCTTAACCTTATAATCATTGTTAGTATTACTATTATTATTAGAGCTTGCTCTTCCTCTGGAAAGATGGTCCTGGTGAGCTCCAGCCGAAGACCAACTGCACTGTTGGCTTGATATAATGCTCCACATCTCCTGGACAACAATAACAGCCAACTGGGTTCATGGATTTCAGAACAAAAACAATAAGAAGAAGAAGAAGAAGAAGGGGCCTGACCTGCGGGTTGGGAAGCTGTGAAATGAGTAGCCACAGAAAAGTAGTTAAAAATAATAATAACAAGATATAATATTTTAGGGACTCACAGCCGCTAGATAAGTAGGATGTAATCCAAGCCGTTGATTAGGCCTCCTCCTCCAAAATTTTTTTTCTTTTTCTTTTTCTTTTTCTTGAACTTTTTCTGCGGTTCCAAAATTTTCAAGTACAAATCAAACGACCAATTGAAACCCGAAAAATGTAGGAAAAGACATATTTGCTCACTTATACTGTTATACACGAGTAGATAAAATAGAGTTCTTATTCCACACACACATGCACACACATGTATACACACGCACGCATATATATATATATATATATATATGGCGCGTGTATTTACCTAAATAAATTAAAAAATAATTAATTTTTATTTAATTATAATTATTGATATATACTATAGGTATGTATATATAAAAGTTAATCTATAGTTATAATTAAATAATAATTAATCTACTAATTTTTAATATATATATGTGTACCATAATAAGAATCTACAAAATAACAAGAAAATGTATATAAATTGTATATAATTTTTTTTAATATTTTGCTTATAAAAGAAATATAAATAGAATATAATTTTTTTTAATTTGTTTGCTTATAAAAGAAATATATAAATAGTGTCTAAAGGCTTTTAGTTTTGCTATTTTGTTATAGGAATTTTTTTTCATAATTAAGTGTCTAAACAGATAAAAAAAATCTAAAATGATATTTTTAATAGATTTTATAAGTTAAAATATTGATGTGGCAAATTTTAAATATTAAATTGATTTAAAAATTCTTCTTTTATATTGCACTTCAAATTTTTTACTCTAGTTATTATTTTTTTAAAAATATTAAAAATAAGAATTATTCATTTAGTTATCAAACTAAATTTGAAAAGATAAATATTATTTTTATTTTAAGGTAACAGCTGAATTTTATTTTTCCATTTAATTTAAATTACTTATTAAACAAAATTTTGAAAAATAAATATTTTTATTTTTTTATTATAATAATTAATTTTTTACTTTTTATTTTATTTTATAGTCCATTGTCAATGCACATATATTTATCTATAAAAATAGAATTAGAAATCATTATATTAATTTTTATTTAATTGTAGTTACTGATATTATAGTTTGTAATACTCAAAGTAGAAAATAATTTTCTAATTTAATTTAAGTGAAAAAATAATAGATATGTGCTCCATAACAAGAGCTTTTATTTTATTTAATCTGTATTTTAATTTTCATTTATTTAAAAAATATTAGATATTCTTTTAATTTTTTAATAATAATAGTTTTATGTTTATTTTTATTTTATTTTAATAATATTGATAATTTTTTAAATTTAATATATTGAGTTACATAAAAAATAAATTTTTTAAATTGAAAAATATAAAATGTAAAATGTAATGTAAAACAAGGACATATAAATCAACTTATTATTCAAAATAAAAACATATAAGTATTTTAACCTGTAAAACCTGCTGAAATCACCATTTTTAAAAAATTTTGCTAGTTCAAATACCTAATTGTAAAAAAATAATTTAAACACCAAAATAATTAAAAATTAAAAAATTCAGCACCATTTATATATATTTGAATAATTATATAAAAGTATAAATTATAATAAAATATTTACCACATGTAGTAATTAATTTGTATAATACCTCTATTTTATAATTATATATAATTATTAATTGTTAAGAATTCATTAGTTATAGAAGACAGACATTGTAGATTTCATTAGTTATTCATATTCGTTAGTTATGTGTGTGTGTGTTTCAATTGATTAAAATAAAAAGCATGAAATTTGAAAATTATAGAGATTGAATAAAATTTTTAGACACATAAAATTTATGTATGGAAGGATTTTAATTCAGATGAAAAATAATATATATATATATATATATATATATATATATATATATATATATATATATATATATATATATATATATAATTA
>CATIWO010434104.1:0-11243 GCA_949673435.1 Macaranga tanarius
TCTTAATACACATAATATAAAATTGGGAAGAGTAAAAAAAAATGGTAACCTGCCATTTAAAATTTTCACAAATTGGGGAAAATGCAAAGTTGTATTTACATTTTTCATTTCAAAATTGGTAAAATACTTACGAAACAGAGGATATTATTGGACAATTTTGTGTTTTACCTACTTTTCTCTTACTTTGTTTTTATTAACATAAAATAAGAGTATTTTTTAGTTTTCAATGATGATTATTAATAAGTGTATTTTACATATAAAAAATAAAGTAATAATAGAAGATAAATAATTAATTAAAAATAAATATAAAATCCAAAATTCATTAAATTAATTAAAAATATCAAAAGAAATACATTATTTTTTTTACATTAAAAAAATAAGAACAAAAAAATTGAAATAAAAAAAAAAAAATTCCTAACAACAGAATTTCGTCATAATGGTTTCATTGAATAAAAGCACATAACAAGGAATAATGACTGGTTGCGTTGCGTTGCGGTCCAAACCAACCGAAAAAGACCGCAAATCCTAAGCCCACAGGTTTCTTCAAACCTCTGATAAAAGCACACCACCCAATTCGAATCACGAGCTTAAAAACCACGCCACCACCGCTACGACCACGAGCCTCCCCTCTCTCTCTATATATATATATAAAGAGGAGGCCCAGTTTCGCATTTCCAGCATTAGCCGAAGTAGCCCACTTGACCAGTAGTGAGTAGTGACCCAGCAAGCAAGCAGAGCCAATCTATCGGTCAACCAGCAAGAATGCAGTCGCTGCAAGAGAAGGCCTCTGAGTGGAGCGGAGTTGACACAGCTGACGCTTTTGCCATTGACAACACCAATTTGTTTCAGAAACTCGGCCTCCAAACCTTCATTAACCTCTCCACCAATTTTTACAACAGGTTTCGCTCTGTGCTTATGACTATTATTTACTGATTTTATTGCTGATGTGATGCTGCGGATTATTTCGATTTATGTGATGATAATAATAATAATGGGAATTCAGGGTTTATGGGGATGAAGAAGAAGAGTGGTTTAGGTCAATTTTTGCTAATTCAAAGAAAGAAGAAGCCATCCAAAATCAATATGAGTTCTTTGTGCAGAGAATGGGAGGTCCTCCTCTTTATTCTCAGAGGAAAGGTATACACTGTTTCTTTATCTTTGTGTGTTTTTGCTAGCAAGAGCTAATTACTGTGTTAATTTATCCGTTTTTTATATGTTCAATTTGCAATCACATGATTCAGTGCAAATTTAATGGTTCCATTACTTTCTTGATTTTTAACTGTAATTGGGTCCATTTAATTTTGAGTTTGTGTTCTGTTCTGTTTATAGCATGTAATGGCAGGTTCATCTAACTAATAAGTATTATATTGCAATTTTTTGTAGGACATCCTGCATTGATCGGACGCCACAGGCCATTTCCTGTAACCCACCAAGCTGCAGAAAGATGGTTGCATCATATGCAGAAAGCATTGGACAGCACCACTGAAATTGACGATGACTCGAAAACCAAAATGATGAATTTTTTCAGGCATGAAAGCTGAATGTTATCATTCGACTAACTACTCTCTTTGTCAGTCCTTAAACCAAATCTGCATTAATGTTCTAACGTCTTAAATGTGTTTGTCAGGCACACTGCATTCTTTCTTGTTGCTGGAGATGAGTTGAAGAGTCAAAACAAGACAATTCCATGTAAGCATGCGGCCAGCAAATCAACTTAACTGTAAAATTATTGACAAAAAAAAAAAGGGATCCCATTGTTAGTCACAGAAGCGTAGGGTGGGGGATACTTATTGTTTCCAATTCTGTTAAGGTAGTAGCATTCAGGTGAAACTTGACAAAAATCCTTATATTAATAAATCTTGATCCCGAATTACGTTTAGATATGTTCTGAATTGGACCGTTGCATTAACTGTGCGCTTTTGCGCCACTTGCTTGTGATCTTAAACCCTCGAATTAGCAGCATTTTATTGAGTGGGACTGTTGGCATTGATGGAGGCATGTGCCCCATAAATATGTCTTAAAGCAGAGATATGATGGTTTCAAAAACATTCAAGGCCTTGAGTCCATCTCCTCCAGCAGTCCTATGGGTTGCTGGTGGAGTTCTTACGGTTATTTTGCTGGAAGCTTAGACTGTGCAAAGTTGTCTTAATATACGACTTGTAAAATTTTGCTGGAAAAGCTGATTTTATCTTTGATATGCATGTGGGTTGGCTATGTGGACCTGTTAGGTAGTCAATAGTGAACTTAGATGATCATAGCCCTTGGGATCAAAATGCAACATCCATTTCCAGCAGAGGTAATATTTCAAAACATATATGCAGAAATCTTCAACGGCTTTAGTGGCGATTAAAAAAAAATTATAAATCTTAAGCTTTCTTCAAGAGAATAGATTTTCACCATATGCAACAGGTGAGAACAACATGACTGTCAAAAATAGAACCTGTAATTACCTGAACAACAGTAGATTGCATTATTCTTTCTTACTAGGGTTCCATCCTTGTGACAGAATTTTATCAGTCAGCTCCTAGAAAAAAGTTTTTGGTGCCAATTTTCCATATGCAAAGAGAGCATATTTATGGGGTTTCATTACTCTTCTTCAAGCCCTTTGCGCTCCATAATTTGTTGAGAAGAACTATACTCAATATGATTTGGCATAAAAACTCTTTTGCCTGTCTGCTGTCTGATTTTTATCAGCCTCTAAAAGATATCTTCTATTTGTATTTTGTAACAACTACTGTGTTGCCCCAGGTAGTTACCTTAACCTATCCCCACAATTTTCCTAAATAAGAATCCGATTAATTTGTACTTCAAGCTTTGCACTAGAAGAGTACTCCAATTCCTACTTCAATTATTACATTCATAATTTTATCTCTCAATAGTGACATTCATAATAAACTATATATAAATTGTGAAAGAAACATATTAATAATAAAAAATAAAAAAGAAAAATTTCAACTTAAAAAACTTTTGTGTGTCATATTGATGAATCCATTTTAAGTGGTAGTGTATTTACGTAGATCAAGTCTTTAAATTATCCTGATTAGTGTGGTTAATAATAAGAGTGAAAGTAAGTGTTTGCTTCATTAAATTCAATATTAAGAAAATGATCACACAATGACATTGTGGAATTTTTTTTATTTAGAAAAAGGAAAAAGATTGGTGTCTATTAGAGAGACATGAAAAATATCATCTCTCTAAGAGCGAAAATCTTAAATTATCTCTCTATCATATTAAATGTCCATCTGTTAATGGGGCAAACAAGTAATTGTCTCTCACCAAATTTTGTCTTTATTTGATGAGAGATGAGACTATTCATGTCTCTTATATCTCTCAGAGAGATATGCATCATTACACGAAAAGGAAAAAGAAATGGATGGAATTAATATTGGAACTGCAAGATTCTGGTTGCTTTCATAATGTTGTCTTCCACGTGAGAATAGTAAAAAGATGAGCATCTTGATCTACTTGTACGCAGAGTAATTACCAAAAGTTCAAAACATTTCAGTTTTTATTCTTGCCTTAATTTTTTACGTTTGAAAATAGTCAAAATAAAAGATGGGTGAGTTGCAGAAATGATTATTGTCAGAAAAAAATAACATAAAACCTGTGAGCTGTGACAATTATTTATAGATCATCATCTTTTAGTCATAGAAGTTGCATCTTCTGTAATCATTGACTCAAGAATCAGTTTTATACTTTCTCAATATATCCAACAGATTAACATTGCAAAAGCAGCAATATGCACATATCAAGATCAAACCAGAAATCAAGACTGAAAGAATCAAAATTCCACTTATAAACATTAAAGTTAGCACAAAAAGTTAAAACAAAACTCACCCATCAGTCATCAATCATCATCAAACTCCATGAACATACCTAACACTGCTACTTTTGATCAACATCAATCTTGAAGGATCAGCAAACCTAGCAGAAAAAGATCTCGAAAGATTATCCGGTTCGGCCCATCCTGTTCCATGATCAAAGTTCTGAGAGTATTCATCAGGATCATAAGAAGGCTGCAAGGTGACAGGAGGAGCACTGAATATTTTCTTCTTCTCTCTGTTGATTTTTCTCCAAAACTTATGCCATTGCCACTTATTATTAGTAGCTTTTGCTTCCTCCTTTTCTCGTGGTGGCTGATTCCTACCCAGATAGATTGTTTCTCCATACGAAGAGTTTCTCCATTTCTTGAAGCTCATCGCCATAGCAGAAGATTATAGTTAAGGAGGGAAAGTTAATAAATGGTCAGGTTTCTTGCACAGCTTGAGAATAATACATAGTTGCTTGCAAGAGGATTTATATATATATTATATTGAAGCATGCAAGCTATAATACATGTGACTTAATGATATGGGCAACAGATAATTTTATTCTTTATGAAAAAGATCAGAAATTGTTTAGGTGTAGAACGTAACACAAAACACTGTTTTCGCTTTCTTTGACAAAATGGCTTAAAACTAAACTTGGCTTAATTAAAGTAGCTGGAGGCCTTTTTTCTATTATTTTTCAACATTAGTGTTAAAATTATCTTCTCAGTCCAATTAGTGGTTACTTCTTTCTAAAATATGTGACATTAAATTTTATCTGATTTCTTTTATTACATAATTAATAAGTGTTCAGACAATTTAACTTTCTTATTAATAACAAAAAAAATTAAAGCAAATTCATCTAAGGCTAATTTTTCTATGTTACATGATTAATCTAGTCTTGGTTTAATTCAAATAAGGAAATGATTAGTTAAAGAAAACTGTATTAACGTTAATACAAATGAAAAATATTGGTTTTTTCCATGGAAAAATGTTGATTTACTAAGCGTCAGAAATTGTTTGCGTTAGCTGTTGAAAAATAAATACTATTAGGTGATTATTTGAATCAAGTCAGAGCCATCAAGATAAGAAGACAAGTCTCTGTCAAATATTTCAAGGGCAAAAATATGATTCATATCCCCACTACACCATTTGTCTTTTTCTTGTGGCTTGAACTTTGGAATCAATTTCACTTGGAAAGAATATAATAAACTTTTTGATGTTTCCCCACCAATTCCTAAGTTAGAATTCAGAAATTAAATTAAATCTTAGATTCAAATCTTTGTATTTTGACTTATGATCAATTAAATTATTAATTTCTTTTATCTATATTAAAAATCCAACATGTTAAAGTGCAGCAAAATATTTTTTTTGCATATGACAATTGGACTTAGTAAATGAATAAACTTAAACATCACAAAATTTTTAATTAATTGTATTTCTACAAAAGAAAAAAAAAACAATAGCTCACTTCTGTACTACAATAGCTATATTAAAGAAGATAAATTTTCTATTTATTTAAATTATTTAACTATTTATATATTTTTAATTAAACTATTTAACTGTATGTATCCTTTTCGAAATAATTATTCTAAAAACTAAATATATTTTATGTATATAAAATATAGCAGCAAGCCAGCAACCTGGCTGAAGGCTCAGTCAAGTGGTTACAGGCAGCGAGCCACAGCCAACAAACATTAAGAGAATAAAAAATTTTAAAGGTCAAATTAAGATTGCCGAAAGAGTCTAATTCTGCAAGCGGCGTGTCCCTTGAAACTCTATGAAGTTTCATATTTCTTATTCCATTTAGTAGTTTTGTTTTAGAAAATGTTTGGTGCATTTCTATATTCTACCTAATAAAATTGGCCTGCAGGATTAACTTTCAGCATCCTATCTGATTTCACAGGGTCCCAATTTCATCAATGCATTTTTATGGACAAAATTGCTAGCCAAAACCAAGTTGGATTAAAGAATTAAACAAGTAAAAGAATTAACTTTTGAAAAGGCAATTTCATTAATAATCACCCTGCTAGAACCACAATATTTCCTTCCACTTCCAATGTAGCTCTATAACAATGCAAGCCACCCAGTAACCCTTTCTACAATATCACACTACACACTACACATAACACTTGCATCCAGGTGGGCTATATATAGATGCAAAATTTTCAACACAAGATACGGATAAACATTTCTAACATCCCCACCGAGCCATCCTGTCTCATATAAAAGCTACAGCCGACTAAGATTTAACTTTAAAGCATTAATTTACTAACTGAACATGCCTTACATTGTTATGCATGTCCACGAGCTGAATTCTGCAACTGAGTGAGTGCCCTCAGATTCTCATAAGCATCAGAGCAGGCATGAGCATAGTCTGACATTGCACGAAATATCTCAGGCAAGCGCATCTTTAAGTTTCCTAGTGATTTCTCTCTCACCTGAAGGCGAAGTCTTTGGTGAGCTTCAACTTCTTCGTCAAGTTTCTTCTTCAAGCTCTCCACAGCAATTTCTCTTTCAGACACTGGATCTTTCGAATTCGCATCATCAACACTACCGGCTTCTGTTTCATCAGTTGGGTTTCTTCGTTGCATGTGCTTTTGATTCCAGTCATCGAGTGCCTGACTCTTGCGCAGGAATTCCTTCCTGGTTTCCTCACACTTCTCCTTCAGCTTCATCTCTTCATCTTGATGTCGCTCTATGGTTTCTATAACAGCTGCAAATGATGAGATAGCAGTCTTGGCCACATCATCCGGTAGCTTTTCTAGATGGTCATGCCATGAACGGAGGAGAGCTTGGATAGGGGGATTTGGGACTTTTGGTGGGGATGATATTTTCTCTTTCAAGCTGCTTTCAATAGGGATTAGATTTAACTTTAACCAATTATTGAGAGTATGAATGTACTGTTTTTGATAGGTCACAAGCTTTTCAAATTGTAAAAGCCATTCCTGCACTACATTATGAAGTTGTCTGGTGCGAGCATGGTGGTGATTGGTAGTTTCTTTGACAGCATGACTAACATCAAGGGACTTAAGGTATGTAACAGTCTTCAGCTGGCTCTCATGATGCACATGCATATTTGCCCACATGATGGCCATCCTGAAGAACATAGGAGGGCCATGATTAAGTAGAGATCAACAGTTTCAAGTTATATGACTCTTCTTATATATAATCCACAACATCTCCATAGTTAAAACAACTACCATCTAAAGAAAATCAAAGTTCAACATCATTAAAATAATACTGAGAGCAAAAAGAAAATTATAATTAAAAAACTACGAAGACAGCATAAAAGAAATGAGAAGCTTTTCGACATGAATATGGTACAATGTGTAGAGGCAAAGAATACTGAGACAATGGCCTGGTACACCTAGTATCAAATGCTTTACATATTTGGCTCCAAAAAGATAACTTGCTAGAAAAAATCATATATATTATAGTTATAGAAACTGGTAAAGGAAATGAATTCATAGCCAGACAAAAAAATCAAAGGAAAACATTAAAAGTAAGGGTTCCTCAACAAGTGAGAATGCAGATGTGTTATTGTAAGGCATTCGCTGTCAAATATAATTTGGACCAGGAACAGACATAGGGACTTCGTTCCCTGAGCTCAAATACAAGAATAAAAAGCTATATATATATATATGTATATATAAACATTTGACATTGGACATAGGTATAGCTAGGTACTTGTACAGGAGTGCAACCTACATTTTATAACTAAACTACCAGCACAACTCCAACGAACATAGTATAACTAAACACGGTCAATAAAACACAGTCACACAAGCACACTGTTATTTTTATGATGTAATAGGTGGTAAGAAACAAACATGATGGGGAAAATGAAAAGAGAGGGAACTTTTGAGTTCTTAATTGGAGTTTTTTTATTAAGACATACCCGTCAACAAGATCAACAAGTTTTGGATACAACTGCTTGTCCCGTATATCATTGACTTCTGAAACAGTCGAGTCCATGGACTGCATATCAACTATATATCTCGTGTGCAGATGACTTACAGCTGCTTTCGTTTTCTCTAAAGATTCAGCACTGGCACCACGCTTCTTCTGCTTATTCAGCAGAGCAACTTTCTTCTTGTACTCAAGCTTCATAAGCTCCCCTTGCTAGTCAACATGAAGCAGACCAAATTCAGTATATGATCATTGCCCCGATGAAACTACATAAAAAGAACCACCTTTGCCCCATTTTACTTCAAGAAAATGCATTAACCATTTATAAATCCATTTTGAGACACAAACTTTAAATCCAACAATGCAAGGAAAGTGAAGCTTATCATGTCTAGAATCCTAAGAGAAGGGAAAAGTTTAGATTCTGCAGACTCTGGATATTTATCTTCTAAGATTAAGAAGCATAATTAACAGCTGCACTAAGAAAATGGCATCTGCAGAGAAAAGGAAAAATATATTAATCAAACTAACTGTGATGTACCTTTACTTCATCATAGAGTTTCTTCTCCCATGCTAACAACTTATCCAAAACAGTAGCATGAGTCTCATAATCTTCAGAATCAACATCATCCTTGCCACCTTCACCATTGGGTACACTTCTGAATGACCTATTCCATGTAATGACACGCATAACTCTAGCGGAATGATCGACATATCCTGCAACATTTACGATGTAATATTAGCACAACATAAGAAAAGAAAGCCATGCTTCAAACCAGACGAACAATGGAAAACTCTTCAAAGAACATAATTCTCACTTTTTATGGTGGACAATATACAACCTTTCCAGTAGATAAATTGGGAATTTTAATGAATTTTCCCCTTATGTACCAATGAGAAAAGAATGGGGTCATTTATTGCTAAATGGACCGACTTTCTTGCTTTTGAAAAGGGTAAAGCATGGGATCTGAATTCCTGAAGGAAGTGTTTGTTTAAAGGCACCTATGTTAAAAGTAGATACTGCCAATTGGAATAACAAATTACAAAATTTCATACATCTCATAGCACGCATAAATAAGCTTCAATATTCTATACACCAACATGTCCAACAATTTAAAAATCTTAGAAAAACACATAGAATTATCAACATTCCCCTTCAGATTCAAGTTAAACATCAAAATATAAGCATTAAAACAATCCCAAGTAAAAATAATCAAGCCCCGTTAAGCCAAAATTGAAAAATCACATACCTCTATTATCAGCAAAATTGGAATGGTAATGCAAGCGAGTGACCTCAAGCATCTTCAAAACCTCCTGAGCACTCTCAGATGCCTTGAGGAAATTATCATCAATCTCTTTCAAGACCTGCAGCAAATTCACACTCGGAACTGAAACCCCCTTCTTCCCAACCACCCTGAAATCAGGAGGCGCAGTGTTGGAATGCTCAAGATGCTGCTTCTCCTTCTTAACCTCCTTCTCCTCCTCTTCCTCCTCTACTACCACCGCTGCAGCAGCCACATGTTGGACCGGTTTCTCAGGAGTCTTAGGCTCAATCCCATCAATTTCACCAGCATTGTTATGATTCTCAACGCCAGCAAATGGAACTTCCCCATTCCCAGCACTATCAAAAGTAGTCCCATTTCTATGATCTTCAGGTTCCAAAGATGGCCCTGGCATATTATCCACCATAAAGAAATAATCCCAAGCCATGTTCTTTGCCTCCGGCATTGGTGGGACTGGCGACGGCTGAGGCGTTTCCTCAGGTCCCACTTTTCCATTAGCCGGACCCCGCTGCAATCCATCTAAATCTTTACCTTTACCAATTTTATTATTATTATTAACATTCACAGTTCGACCTCCATGATCCAGTGTATCTTCTTCTTCTTCTTCTTCTTCTTCATCGTCTTCTTCCCCCTCCTCCACAACACTGATAGAGTCCACCTCGTCTTTTCGCTGCTTCATGGGCATCTCAGGCATACTCGATGCACGCTTGATGGGACTGGGAGAGAAATTAGGAGGCGGAGGAGGGGGTGGTAAATTATCAATAGGAGGAGGCGGAGGTGGAGGAGGTTGAGAAATGGGGTCAAGCGAGGAAGAAGGAATGTGAGCATGAGTATGAGGAAGATGCTGAGAATCTTGAACCTCACCTTGAGCATAATCACTAAGAGCAGCACCAGTATTTTTAAGGGAAATAGTGAAACCAGAGTGACCAGCTGCAAAACCATTCCTAGCAGCAACAGCTTCCTTCATCAAAATCTTCCTTTCTTTACATCTTGACACCGATTCCTCATTGTCCACTTTACTCTGAGCACAACCCATTTCTTAATTCTCAAAATGAAGCAAACCCAGAACCAAAAGTCTGCTCTTTTTTCAATGTTTCTTGATGGGTGGTTTGGTGGGGAGGTTTGGGGTTGGTAGCTTAACACATTCACAAAATAAAAAAAAAACAAGGAGATAAGGGTAATTAGGTAATATGACAACTATCACCACCACTTTCTTCTTCTCATTTGAGGGTTTTTAGAGAAGATGGTGATAATGGTGGAGAGCATGTTCATGGGGAAGCAACAGATAGAGCCAAGGTAGTACAGAGAGGTCTGTGTGCAGCGTGCAGAGACCAGAGGGGGCCAATTTTTTATTTTTTTTTGTGTACTCGCTGAGAGTAGATAAATGAAAGGTACTCGCTGAGTTTTAAATCATAAGTGTCCTTAGTTTAAGGTTTTTAAATTAACGGTCACATTTTAAGAGGTAATACTGTGTCGTTTTATGTTAGAGTTTATCAACGTTGTATTGATGGTGTCGGAAGCTTTTTTTTCTTTTTCGGTTGTGAGAATTACAAAGTCTCATTTGTTTGTTTGTTTGATTTTTTTTTTTGTCAGCGGTGAATAGGGGGTGTTCATAGCCTCCAAATAGACAAAATGAAAATCGAACCGACTTTATTTCTTATTTAGTTTGGTAAAAATAATTAATATTTTAAAATTTTTAGTTTGGTTCGATTGGTTAAATTTTTTATCCAAAAGTTTCATTTTAATTTGGTTCAGTTTTAGACCAAATTCAGTTTGGTTCGTATCTAATTTTTTCAAATACGTTATTTCAGTTCGGTCAAAAAATTACCCAAAAACTGATCGAACCGACCGATGAACACCTAGTAGTAAATTCTAGAATTTTTCTCTTTTTTTTTTTTACTGTGTGCTATTAAAATATTAAGTAAATTATAGTTAAGTTGAAAATTATTTCAACAAATTTTTAGAAATATTAAAACTACTGAGATAATTAACATATATATATATATATATATATATATATATATATATAATTGGTGCATTCTATAATTATTTTATTTTTTATAAAATAAAATATATTTTTTATAGTTAATAACTAATGTTGGATAATAAAATATATTCTCATTTTATGATGATAAAAATAAATAAAAAATAAAATTATTATATTTTAATTAATATTAAATATTTAAAATATATACTAACAACTTAATTTTTATCTGAATCACTGTTGATTTAATAATTATTTAAT
>CATIWO010434138.1:0-10617 GCA_949673435.1 Macaranga tanarius
TATGTTTGAAAAATTAATTGCAAATTAAATTAAAACCAAAATAAAAATATTTATGTATTGTCTAATGAATGAATGAATTAATTTTGTATTTAATTTTTACCTAAATAGCAATAGAATAGAAACGGAAAATCCGTTTCAAACATTAGAAACGAATTTTTTCGTTTCCATTTAGGATGGAATTCCCGTTTCAATATTCAACCAAATAGAAATGAAAAATTCCATTTCTAAATTAGCGACGGATTATTCCGTTTCTAATTCCTAAATTAGAAACGGAATAATCCGTCGCTAATTAAAATGGAATTTTCCGTTTCCAAATTAGCGACGGATTATTACGTTTCTAATTTCTAAATTAGAAACGGAAATTCCGCTTCTAATTTAGAAACGGAAAATTCTGTTCCTAAATTAGCGACGGATTATTCCGTTTTTAATTTCTAAATTAGAAACGGAAATTCCGCTTCTAATTTCCATGCAAAAAGTTCGTCGCTAATTTAGCGACGGCTTTGAAACGCAAAGCTCTCTTCTATTTTATGGTGATGCGGGGGGTTATTTGGAATTTAGAAATGGAATTTTCATCGTAAAAATTTAGAAACGGAAAAAGTCTGTCGCTAGTCCGTCGCTAAAAATTACAACGGAGCGCAAATTCAGTCACAAAATGGTTAGCGACGAGCATTTTTAAAACGAAAATTTTTTGTTTCTATTCCGTCGCTATTTCAAATAGCTACAGAATTAAAAATAGATTTGGTCGTTTCTATTTCATTTTTTTCTTGTAGTGTTACTTGATGCAAATCTCCTTCTTCCTCATCTTCCTCTTCCATTGCTTGTTGTTACAGTTGCTCTTCAATGAGTATTGGAATCCTATTATGACCCATTTCAATCATACCAATAGCTTCCATCATAGGTAGATCAATGAGAGAATTACCTGGTAGTTTGTCGAAAGGCATACTATTGATATCAAAGCTCAAATAATTGGCGATGCTAAGCACTAATCCACCTAACTTAATTGCCCCCGCCCTTTTATTCACCACATCTTTGAATTTATTTGCTATTACATGACAGATATCTAACTTGCGATTGTTAATCATGCAATATAAAACATTTAATTCCATTGTAGAGACTACCGAGTCTCATTCTTTCCTAGGAAATAAGGAATGGGACATGAGCCTATAAAGATATCGCAAGGCAGGTGATCGAATTTTAGATTCCTTGGCTAACCTAAGCTCATACATGCCCTGTCTTTGACCTGTGATCTCTTTCCAAAATTCATCTCTCTCAAAATCAGCTATAGCATCTTGATTCTTAGGCAAATGGAATACATCATTTAATTCAAATAGACCAATGCTATGATCTTGGTTGCCTAGCCTAAAATTTAGCATAGCCTCATGTTCATCAAATTGAAAAGAGGAGAGAAATTCACATGTTGTATCACATAAGTGGGGTGTTGCATCATCACAAAAGCCTCCCAACCCTTCCTATTGGCATACATGTTTACACTATCTAACAAACCCACTCTTTAAAGGGAAGATGCACTCATATATTTTATAGGCATATATGGTCTAGCCTTCAATTGATTAAACTTGTTCATTTTCCCCTCATGCTGAAATTGAATGGTGGGTGAAAATGGTCTTACCATTCTTTCTTCATCTTGATTCGGATTGCTAGAACTTCCTCCTCTTCTCCTTGGTTTCCTTTGAGCAATTGATTTTCTTTTTAGTTTTCTTTCCATGTATATTGTAGAGAATTAAAAAAAGAGAGGAAATTTTACTCAAGAATTTTGAACTTGGAAAGAAAATTGAGAAGAAAATTTGCAAGTGTGTAGAGAAAATGGGTAGAATAGAGGTTCATATAGGGAGGGTTAAAGTTTTGAAAAGATGAAATTGTGAATTGGGAAGAGAAAAAGATTTTGGAATTTGAAAATAACTTGGAACTTACAAATGAAATTTGGGAATTTGAGAAAGGAGTCAAAGTTAATAAACCCTAAGCATAGGAAGATGAGAAAGGTTTAGAAACTTATGGGTAGTGGGAAAATATGGGAAATTAGGGTTTTGACTCGTTTGAAAACTAAAAAGAATGCACAATGTTAAATCAGCTAACAGATGGCACGGCCATGCTTGAAAGTGGCGCGGCCGTGCCTGGTTCAAGCTAAAATTTCCTATACCAATTACAAGTACACACAGCCATACACGAAAGTGGGATGGCCGTACCTAGTTCTAATGCATTATTCATCTATTTTTGCTGGACCAGGACGCGTGGGTATGCAATGAAGTGCGCAACATGCACATTCACACAACACACATCAAAATCACCCATATACACATATAACAATCATAAATTTTATTTCCACACAAAAAATACTTACCTCTCCTCCTTTAGCTCTCATTCTTTTTTAATTTTTGAACCTCTTTCAATGCTTCTTTTTCGAAAAATAAAGTTAAAGAACTTATGATTAGAATTTGCGAAATTAAAGAATAAAAGACTAAACAAGAAAAAAGAAAAGTAAAAACTTGGTTGAGCCCCTAAGAAGTTCTTTTTTAGGTCTATGAGCTTAGACCATCATGATCTTCAGGGTATTGAATCAGCCAAAAAGGCCAATTGGTGAAAATTCTCCAATGCGCCTCCATGGTAGATTTTCAGTCTTTGCCTATTGACTTCGAACTTTTCTCTTTGAGTGTTACAAACTTCTACAGCTCTATAGGGATATACATGACTCACTATAAATGGTCCTGACTATCTACTCTTAAGCTTCCCTGGAAATAATCTAAGTCTTGAGTTGAATAATAATACTTGGTCTCCTTCTTGAAAATTCTTAGCCTTCACCTTGGCATCATGCCATTTCTTTGTACGTTCTTTATAAATTCTGGAGTTTTCATATGCCATCTCTCTTATCTCCTCCAATTCACTTAACTGTAAAAATCTCTTTTCCGCAGCTTTCTTACAATCGTAATTCAAAGCCTTGATTGCCTAGTAAGTTTTATGCTCAATTTCTACAGGAAGATGACATACTTTTCCATAAACCAACCTATATGGAGACATTCCAATAGGTGTCTTATAAGTTGTTCGGTATGCCCATAAAGCATCACCCAACCTCCTTACCTATTCTTTTCTCGACTTACTCACTGTCCTTTCTAGAATCCGCTTCAATTCTCTATTATTTACCTCCACTTGTCCACTTGTTTGGGGATAGTATGGAGTGGCTATCTTATGTTTAACCCCATAATGAGCTATCAATGCTTCTATATTTCTATTACAGAAATGTGTTCCACCATCACTTATAATAGCTTGAGGCATCCCAAACCTAGCAAAGAGTTTTTATAAAAATTTACAAACCACTTTTGCATCATTTACTGCACATGCTTGAGCTTCCACCCATTTGGATACATAATCCATACAAACAAGTATGTACTTATTTCCATTTGAAATAAGAAATAGCCCAATGAAATCTATGCACCACACATCAAATATCTCTGCCTCAAGAATTCCAGATTGAAGCATTTCATCCTTCTTTGAAATGTTGCCACTTCTTTGACATGCATCGTAACTGAGTACAAACTTTCTAGCATCATGAAAGAGTGTAGGCCAATAGAATCCTGCTTCAAGAATCTTAGCTATGCCATTGATCATCCCATGATAATGTTGTAAAATTGAACTAATTTCTTTATCTCCTACACATCTTTTTATCATGCTATCACTGCATAGTTTCCATAGATATGGATCATACCACAAATAGAACTTAGAGTCATAAATGAGCTTCTTCCTCTGTTGACTATTGAATTCTTCCAAAAACTTTCCACTTGAGATAAAGTTTGCTATGTCAGCAAACCATAGTGCATTTAAACTTCGGATTGCTAATAACATCTTATCTGGAAATAGCTGCTAGATAGGTTCTTCCTCTTCATCATCTCCATCTTGCTCTAGTTCTAATCTTGAAACATGGTTGGCTACAACATTCTCTGATCCCTTAGCTTTGAGTCCTTCTTATTCAAGAGGTACTTCAATGCTACATGATCTGTATACACAATAACTTTAGAATCAAGAAGATAAGATCTAAATTTATCAAAAGTAAAAATTACTGCTAGCATCTCCTTCTCGGTTGTTGTATAGTTAAGCTGTGCATCATTCAAGGTTTGGCTTACATAATAGATGACATGAAGTTTATTCTTCTTTCTTTGGGTAAGTACAACTTCTATTGCATGGTCACTTGCATCACACATCAATTCGAATGGAAGGTTCCAATTGGGTGAGACAACTATAGGAGCTGTTATTAATGTTTCTTTCAACCTGTCAAAAGTTAATTTACAATCATTAGTAAAGTCAAAATAAGAATCTTTTTCAAGTAACTTACAGAGAGGTTTAGAGATTTGTAAAAAATCCTTTATGAACCATCGATAGAATCTTGAATGGCCTAGGAAACTTTAAATTCCTTTTACATTTGTTGGGTAATGAAGCTTTTCAATGGTCTCCACTTTTGCTTTGTCTACTTCGATACCTTGTGCTGATATTCTATGCCCAAGATCGATTCCTTCTTCCACCATAAAATGACACCTTTCCCAATTCAGCATTAGGTTTGTCTCTTCACATCGTGTAAGAACTTTCTCTAAATTATCCAAACATCCTTTAAAAGAGCTTCCATAGACTGAGAAATCATCCATGAACACATCCATAATTTCTTCTACCAAATCTAAGAATATGGCCATCATACATCTTTGAAAGGTTGCTAGAGCATTACACAATCCGAATGACATCCTTCTATAAGAAAATGTGCCATAGGGACATGTAAAAGTTATTTTCTCTTGATCCTCTGGGGTAATTCCTATCTGATTGTAACCTGAATAACTATCTAAGAAACAGTAAAAAGCATGTCCTACAATCTTCTCCAACATTTAGTCGATAAATGGTAGTGGAAAGTGATCCTTTCTAGTAGCTGAATTTAATTTTCTGTAGTCAATGCACACTCTCCATCCAGTTATAACTCTTGTAGAAATCTGCTTGCCTTATTCATTTTCTACCACAATCATTCCTCCTTTCTTTGGTACACATTGGATAGGACTTACCCATGAACTGTCTGAGATTGGGTAAATAATTCCAGCGTCTAATAGCTTAAGCACCTCTTTCTTCACCACTTCTTACAAGTTTGGATTGAGCCTCCTTTGCATTTTAATGTTTTTCTTATGTCCTTCCTCTATTATAATCTTATGCATGCAATAAGATGGACTTATACCTCTAATATCCAAAATTTGCCAACCAATTGCTCTTATTTTCCTCTTAAGCATCCTCACAAGCAATTCTTCTTGGTCTTAGGTGAGTTTAGAGGATATAATCATAGGTAAAGTTTTGTTCTTTCCAAGAAAAGTATACCTCAAATATTGGGGTAAAGGTTTCAAGTCTACTTTCGTTGGTTTTACAATTGATGGTGGTGTAGGTTCAGTGTTTGGTAATTAGATTTAGGAAAAATAGGGTTGGTGTTTAAGGTATTCTTCATCTTGGGAGGATTGTACCTGCATACACTTCTCAATGTTCTCTAAATCATCACAAATTGCCAACCTCCTTCGTTGGACTTCAATCACACATTCGTTCACAATATCAATTCTAAAGCACGAATCATTATCAGAAGGATGTTTCATACCTTGATAGATGTTGAACTTCCAACTTTCCTCACCTACTCTTAGTGTCAATGTTCCATCATAAACATCAATGATTGCTTTTTGCAATATAGAGGAAAGGCATACCAAGGATCAATGGAGCATCTTCATCTTCCTCAAAGTCAAGAACAACAAAGTCTACTGGAAAGATGAATTTTTTAGTCCTTACAAGTACATCTTCTATTATTTCTTCTAGTTCCTTCACTGTCCTATCTGCCAGTTATAAATGGATGTTCATTAGTCTTGCTTCTCCTAATCCCAATTTTCTGTAAATTGACAAAGGCATAAGGTTAATAGAAGCACCTAAATCACATAAAAATTTTTGAAATGATAAATTCTCAACAGAGTATGGAATAGTAAGATTCCCTGGTTGCTTCTGTTTTAAAGGAAGTTTATTAGAAATGATGGCACGACACTCCTTTGTAACTGTGACTGTCTCAAATTCTTGCAGCTTCTTTTTATTGGTAATCAGCTCCTTTAAGAGCTTTGTATACTTTGGCGTCTGAGCTAGACATTCCACAAAAGGCATATTGATGTGGAGAGTTTTGAATCTTTTCAAAAAATTTACAAATTACTGATTATGCTCATTTTTCTTCAACCTTTGTGGATATAGTACTGGAGGTTCATATGCCCGAATTGGTGGTGACTTTACCTTCTTTTTGTTCTCTACCTGTAGTTCTGGTTCATCTGCAGCTTCAACATTTTCATCTTTTTATTCTTTCTCTCCTTCGGTCTTCTTTTTTTCATACTCCATTATTGCTTTTAGGGTTTGAATCTCTGTACCGCTTCTCAAGGTGATAGCCTTCACTTGTTCTTTTGGATTCTTCTCTATTTTGCTCGGTAATGCACCTTGATTCCCTTATTAACAAGGAATTTACTAGCTGCCCCATTTGCACTTCTAGATAATGAATAAAAGATGAATAGTTTCTAATCATTTGCTCCATCCTCTTCTGAGCTTTATCTTGCTGACCCATCTTTGATGACATTACATCCATTAATTTTTCCATCTTACTTTCCATGGAAGTTCCTGAGGATAAACCTTTGTCTTGGTGAAATTAAGGTTGAGGTTATTGTGCATTCTATCCTCCAAATCTTGGTGGTACTTGTGGTCTCCACTGGTTGTTTCCTTGATTGCTCTAAGAGAAATTTGGGTGATTCCTCCAACTAGGATTGTAAGTATTTCCATAGACTTAGTTTTGAGGCCCTTTGAAATTGCCTACATAGTTGACACCCTCCGTAGACATTCCTTGCATCAATTGACATTTTATTGTAGGATGACCTCTTTGACATAGTTCACAAGAATAAGACAAAGTCGATACCGCATTAATATTTACTTTGTCCATCCTTTTGTTAGAGCGTCAAGCTTTGAATTCAACATGGTAAAATTGTCCACTTCTATTGCTCTAGCTTTCTTTGTAATGGTCCTCTCATTAGACTAAAGACTTTGTGTGTTGGCCATTTTTTCAAAGAGATCCAAAGCATCTTCTGGTGTCTTTAACATGATAGTGCCTCCAGCTGCTGCATCAATATTGACTCTGACCACATGATTTACTCCTTTATAAAATGATTGCACCAAATCCCATATAAGAATCAATTGAGGTGGACACTGCTTCTAAAGGTCTTTGAATCTTTCCCAACACTCATAGAATGTTTCATCGTCTCTTTGGTAAAAAGAGTAAATCTCATTTATGATCCTTAATACCTTTGTAGGTGGCAACTATTTGTTAAAGAAAATGGTGTAAAGCTCTTGCTAAGTGTTGATGGAGTTGGATGGTAAACTTGTGAACCATCTTTTTGCTCTATCCATAAGAGAAAATGGAAAAAGAATCAACCGGATTGCATCAGGTTGTACTCCATTCATCTTGAAAGTATAATAATACTCCATAAATGGAGTCATATGACTAAATGGTTCCTCATGTGGTAGCCCATTGAATGGTAAATTTTGGATCATTTGAATCATAGCCGGCTTAATTTCAAAATTGTTTGTTGCTACCGCCGGCCTTACAATTGGTGTTTGGTCACCTTGCACATTAGGACTCATAAAATCTCGCATAGTTCTCTGACCATTATGCTGATTTTGAATAACTTTTTGGCATGGTGGATCATTCCTTTTGTTGTCTCTCACGTTCATTTTGCTTGGTGATTGTTTTGATATGATTGTTTATTTCTTTTTCCCACGAACTGTCTTCTCTAACTTCAAATCAAGTGGTATCAACAAAAGTCCTTATTTGCTTGCACTTCGTATGATGTGCATCAACTAACACAAATTCCTGCAATACCACAATTAAAACCAAAATTAAAAATAAAATCTAAATCAATCAACACAATTTTCTTAACAATATCAATTTTGTCAATCCCCGGCAACGACGCCAAACACTTGATGAGTACAAAATCTGCAAGCGTATAGAATCGTAATAAGTAGTACTAAAAATATTGTCCCACAAATATTAAAATTTAAATATTGCAATAATCACTATGTTTAATTATTTAGACACCAAAATTAAGTTTAGAATTTCTTATAGAACTAAACTAATCAAAATAAAGATAAACTCGAATTCAAACAAATTTTAAAAGCTAGGGTTCTTATTCTCAAATTGGACCATTTCATAAGATTGATTAAGTAACTAGGTCTTATTAATCCTAAGTCATTTTGAAGGGATATTAGAAACCATAGATCTTCCTCTCAAATAAACCTATGATTAATTGGGAATTAATTAACACTAAGTTTTTGGGCTCTTACCAACCTAATGTCTTTAAAATCCAATTTTAATTCACAGCCTTTAATCAATATTAATCTATTTAACTATCTCTCAACTAATTAAGCAATTAATAGGTTATTGTCTAATCCTACAGAACCTATCTCTTAATCAAGCTCTATAGTATTAATTTAATCCTAGGGTGATAAATCCTAAAATGACATTAAGCACAACAATGACCAATGAATTAAAACTAACAACCTAACATTAATCACAATAAGTACATGGTCAATTTGGAATAATAACCCTAAAAAGAACTTAGCCACTCATATTAAAAAGAAAAGGAAGAAATGAAAATAATTCTAGACATAATAAATAATAAAAGAGTTGATACAAGAAAAATCCCCTTCCAAATAATGTAAGGAAGCCTTGCTCTTCTAACTTCAAGCCAAGTATCTTCTCTACTATGAACTAAAAACAAAACTAATGAAAATGTATTCTAAAAACAAGAGAATAAAAATTCTAAAACAAGAATAAAAATAAGAACAACTAGAGCTAAAAAAATAGAACAACCCTTTATGAAAAATAAATGATCCTATTTATAAACTTAGAAATCTAATGAGAAAGGTCATCTAAAATATCTCAAACTCTATCTAATCTAAAGCTTAAAGATGAGCTTTATCCTAACTAAACTTCAACTCCAAATTCACTTCTGATTGGTTGCCATATCATCAAGCACGGGTGCATAGGAAAGTGGCACGGGCGTGCAACACACCAGCTCTGAATGACTCAGAGACAAGCACGGGCGTGCTCAATTTTAGCACGGCCGTGCACCTCTGTAACATATCATAATTCAGGATCAGGCACGGCCGTGCAGAATTATGACATGGGCGTGCAGACCTGATGTGAGGATAACCTTCGAATATGATCTCCAATCTTATCTTATCTTCACTTGCTATCTCCATCCTCTCCCAAATGCATCCTACAATCAAAAACTAAACAAACATTGTCTATTTAAAATTAAAATAACTAAATCCTAAATACTTGACATAAAATAATAAACTTAACTAAACTAACTAAAAATTAACTAAACATGCAACTATTAAACATAATATGCATAAAATAAAGTGCTCAAATTAGACATTTTTCACACTTATCACCTACAAATTGGCATTACCACCGGAACTATCTCAAATTCATGATGTTTTTCATGTTTCTACGCTAAGGAAGTATCGAAGTGATCCATCCCACGTTTTGCAAATACAACCAATAGAATTGAAAGATGACTTAACTTATAAGGAAGAACCTATTGCCATCCTTGCAAGAGAAGAAAGAGTTTTGAGACATAAGGTAATTCCTCTAGTTAAGGTATTATAGGGGAATCACTCAAGGAAGGAGGCAATATGGGAACATGAGGAAGACATGAGGGATCAATACCCTTACTTATTTGAAGACATAGGTATATAAATTTCGAGGATGAAATTTCTTAAGAGGGGAGAATTGTGAGATTTGCATCCTCATAACATACATGCATTGCATTTTCATCCACATAATATTTGATTTATTATTATTAATTTAATTAATTAAAGGGGTATAAGTGTTATGTATATGTATATGAGGGGATTAAAGGAAATTGTTATTAAATGGTGGGTTTAAGTGGACATTTTACTAAAATTTTAATATTTTAATGGAAAAAAAAACAAACAACCGACAAACCAAAAGAAAAAAAAAGCCCATAAGAAGAAGAATAAGAATTGGGGAAAAGAAGAAGAAAACCTAGCCTAACCCTCATATCCCAAAATTCCTACCAAAAATCAACACCCATCTTCAATTTTCCCCAATAAACCTTAAATTACCTTAAACACAACACATTAAACCTTGAAATTAGGGGAAATAAGGAAGTAGGGCTGCTGATTTAATTCATCTTTCATGTAGGAAAGGTTAGTAAATATTCAATTTTTATGTATTAAAGCATATGCATGTGATTTGTGTGTTGTATGTGATGTTGTTATAGGTTATTTTATTATAATTAAACCCTTAATTTCAGCATATCAAAAGTATTTTATCCCCTATAATTTTCTTGTACTTTGAGTATAAAATATTTAATTTATCAAAATATTAGGAAAATATTGGTTTAGAATTAAAATTTTTGGACTTAAATTTGTTAATGGTGATGCAAAATTCTAATTTTAGTATGCAGAGCTGGTTCTGTATCTTGACGATTTTAGACCCTTCAACATATTATTTTGATCTTATTTTTGGTATAGAAATAATTTTATATCTTA